>JAVTVY010018787.1:0-71206 GCA_036873755.1 Hanleya hanleyi | reverse complement strand
GTTTGCTCAGGTCCTGTTATGACATAGGCAGAGTCAACGGCACCACGTAACTTCCTCTCGCTGTCCTTGATTGAATTCTCAACATATTTGTCAAGACAAACATGTGTTTCACTTGCCTTGCCTGAACACACCACTGACAATATTGTCCGAGCAACTGATGCATACGATGCACCCATGTTTGTTTGTGAGAGAACAGAATGAAGAAACAAATATTTTGAGAATTCAATCAAGGACAGCGAGAGGAAGTTACGTGGTGCCGTTGACTCTGCCTATGTCATAACAGGACCTGAGCAAACAATAAGACAGAGCGGACAGAAACTTCTCACCAATGGAGTCTTCAAGAATGAACTGGCCAAATTTCTCCTTAAAGAATGGGGAAAAGATCATTACTGGAATATCTTTGGAGGGAAGACGTTGCTTGCATCATACGGAGGTGAGTGCTTCCAGTACGTGCCTGAAGAGCCCCAGCATGTCACTGTGACCAGGCCAACGCACCTTCAAGGTGACCATGAAGAGGCTGATACCCTGATTGCATTCCATGTTGAAAATATCACTGCAGGCAATATCATTGTGAGGGCATCAGACACTGACGTGTTAGTGATATTGATTGGTGCACTTGGACAGAAACGCCCACAAGTACGATCCATGGTTAACATCGTTATGGACTGTGGGATGGGAAACAGCAGGAGGTACATCAATGTGACGAACATTGCTGACATTCTTGAACAGCGCAAACCCGGACTTTCAAGAGCACTGCCTGGATACCATGCCTTCACCGGGTGTGATTTCACATCGGCCTTTTACAGGTAGGCACAAGAAATTGGGGTTCCACAATAACATATCTGTTTTAATCTTAAAAAGACTGCCAATGAGCAGGATTGTGCTGGGAATTTAATACCGCAGATATCTCTTCTTGATGAAGCGATGGCAGACTGGCATCCTGTGAGACATCGTTGTTACAAAAATACATTTAATGGAGCAGTGGTTGAATGATTTAACTTGGAATTTGTACTGACTTGATTTTTCAGAAAAGGCAAAGTAAAAGCCCTTGACATTGTAGAGAAGGACAAGACTGGACGCTTCGTCAACCTCTTCATCAGTATGGGAGACGTACATGGTAGTGTTGACCTCGATGTTGCATCAGATTTAGTGTGCTGCATGTACGCACAAAGCAAGGCTCGAGACGTCGATGAAGCACGATACAACAAACTGATGCAAATGACTGGCAAAGTTGATCAGGTAATAAGGGGTGACCCATTATTATCAAGGTTTTCCAAAAACTTACACAGAGTACTCTTTGCAGAACCCCTCCCTCCCACTGAATGTATACAAGAGCACCCCCACCCCATCAAATGTACTCTCTGTACACTTTTGAGGATGGATAATAATGGATGACCTCTATTAAGAGAGTACTTGGGTGAATATTATCACCATTAATTTATAATGCTTAGCTCTAATCATACATTGAATTGTCTTTCAGGAGAATCCGCTAGCAAACATCAAACGTATCGACTGTGCATTGCTGCCACCTACTCGCAGGACACTAGAGATGAAGATTCGCCGAACTCACTATGTCACGGTATTGTGGACCCTTGCTACAACCGCATCTCCTGGGGATGGTTTGTCACCAACCGATTATGGGTGGTGTGTAAATGACCGCCTCCTGCAGCCAACCTGGTTCCAGGGGTCTGCAATACCTGACAGTTTGTTCACAAATTGTAACAACACAGAGGTAAACAGTGACAGTGATGAGACAATTATCATTGATAGCGAGTCTGGCTTGGAAGCAGAATCTCTTGACGAAGTGAGTGATTCGGATGATGAACCCTGGAGTGAAGACTCCGATTCAGATCAAGAGGATGAGGTGGATGACATGTAGACGAGAACGACAGAGGTGAACTCTGTTTTTGAACTGTTGATGATTCGGAAGATGAACCCTGGAATGAAGACTTTGATTCAGATCAAAAGAAAGAGGTGGATTATATAAATGATGAGAAATAAATGAACAGATGTGCAGTCTGTTTATTTTCTGTCGGCTTTGTTGAATGTTATTGAATTCTTATCTCTTTTCAATTGATATACATGTACACTCACTAGTGCACCTAATCCACAAAGGAAAGAGATCTGACTTTGTAGTGCACACAAATTTCAAGCTGTACTGAACATTTCATCAGTGCACTGTAACGGTCTAGCAAAAGGGGGGGGTCTCATTTGGGGACGTCTGGCGGGGGTACCCCACCACTGAAAATGTCTGGCAGTGGGTATTCATGATACATGGGGTTATGCTGAACATTTTGCGATGGGTTTCATTGGGTTAGCCCATGAGCTGATCTACCTCAATTTCGGGGGGGGTGGGGTCATTTGGGAACGTCTGGCGCGGTACCCCACCACTGAAAATGTCTGGCAGTGGTCATTCATGATACCTGAGATTATGCTGAACATTTTGCAAAAGGTTTCATTAGGTTAGCCCCTGGGCTGATCTAGCTCAATTTTCGGGGTGGGGTCATTTGGGGACGTCTGGCGGGAGTACCCCACCACTGAAAATGTCTGGCAGTGGTCATTCATGATACCTGAGATTATGCTGAACATTTTGCAAAAGGTTTCATTAGGTTAGCTCCTGAGCTGATCTAGCTCAATTTTGGGGTACCAGTTATTTTCGTCTGGCGAACACACCCCACCACAGAAAATGTCTGGCAATAGTCATTCATGATACATGGGGTTCTGCTGAACATTTTGGCATTAGTTTCAAGTGGTTAGCTGATGAGCTGATCTAGCTCAATTTTTGGGTACCCTTCTCAGATCCCTCCTGACCACACCCACCAGGGTGTGCCCGGCAGACGTCCATTTCCCTGAATAGGGATACATATGGAGCACAGTGATACACGTCAAAATTGGTTAGCTTTTCAGCTAGGCTGACCCCCCCGGGCTCCTGTTCATAAACCAGGTCCACTTTGCCATATGGGTACCATGCATGCTGGAAAAGGATCCAGGTGATATGAAATGTACGGTAGCAGATAGAAATTTTACGATTGCTCAATCTCGTTTCGAGGGTGAGTTACGTCGGTTTAGACAAAGTTGGGTCAGTATCGATGACGACTGTCTCCCAAAGCCACTGTTGGATTGGGGCTTCCGGGGATGTCATCTTCTCCTGGTCGGTTGTCTGGTGCATTTCTGGGAATATGGGAGCTCCCACTTTATACTGCAGATTTCCATTGTTCTGGTGATATAGGGTTTTCCCCATTAGCCGAGAACCTGCTGCTAGGATTCGATTTCCTCTCAGCTTATTGATGTGTGGTTGATTTTAGGAACACGGCCTTGGTTATTGGCAGAGGGGTAGGTCTTGACTGACTCTATTCAGGAGGAAGTGTTGAAATATCACACGGGGAGATAGTTGTGCAGCTTGGTGGGTATGTGGTGAAGGACATATCCCTAATATAGTTTTTCAGTGATGTTGTATCATGGCGTTTGACATTGAGCCGATGTTGTAGTGGGTTTGACTTTGACTTGGGTTCGAGATTCATTGAAGATTTGGGTTTTGAGTTGATTTTGTTACGTGGGCACTTGTGTTCCTCCACAGACGACCGTTACCCCTCTTGTTGGTCCAGATGTGGATAGCAGGCGTAGGTTGATACTTCATGTAGGAACTATTGTCTGGGTCTTTGTGTCGTTGAAAAGGCACATGTCTAGACACATTGCTGTCCCCAGACTTGGCTATTGTATCCCCAGACTTGGCTATTGTATGCATTGTCCCGTGATTCTTACATAAAGTATGAACCCAGGCGTAAGCCCATGCAATGACCGTGCATTTGGTAAGCACACATGTCGATTACACTTTTTGCCGTCGTCTTCCTATGTGATTTGCCAAATGTTTGTGATAATCTAGTGGCAAATTATTACAGGGTGGATATGGAGTATCCAATTTACCGTTTAAACAATTTTAGGGTTTTAGGTTTGTTTGGAGGGTTAATAGCGGGGGTTCTGAAACACTGCGAAGAGCTGCGAAGCTACGGTGAAATAGATCCATCCATAACTGGATCCATCTCTCGTTGTTCGTACCACACAGTACACGTCGTACACAGTTCGTACAGAGCGTACACAGTGGTCTCTGAATCATCTACTTCGCCGTTTTCTTCAGTTACAGATCTATTGTTAAAGGTATTCGCTTACTGGATAAACATCTCCGCCTGCGCAGAAGCATCGTGAGGAGTTTGGAGACGCCTAGTTGTTTTCACAGTTTCCTGATGAACATAGTCATTTAGCAGCGTGTTCCATCTCATCACTTGATCGTAATACAATTAGGGTAGTGTTTTATGCATCCTTGCCCAAAGATACTTGTCTTTTCGCTCTTCGACATCTCTACGATATTCCTCTGTCATAGGCTAGCCGAACAGTTCTTTCCAGACATTACTTTTGATGCGCTTGCGCCTAGTAGAGCATATATCTATTTCCACATGCTCCTCATGTTCCTCATGCAAGACAGGGTAGTATAATACGGGGTTCCGAATAGGAGCTACGTCTGCAGCTGACTATCCCTCACTTTTCCGTGCGCCACGTATCCCCTACTCGGAACCCCGCATTGTACTACCTCGTATGAGGAGCCTAAGGTGACGTATTTTTCCGAAAAACTTGAATGAATAAAACATAAATAAGGAAGTTTTCAATATCCATGCTTTGAAATCTCGGTGTTGTATAATTTCATCAGTAATGATGCACCATAGATATAGAGGTCCATGTTGCCTGTGTACTCGGGCAATGGCGTGCTATATTTAGTCATTCTATGTGGGTATGCGTGAAGCCAGTCAGCTCCGTAGCTCCGCAGTGTACCAGAACCCCCTCTCCTGGTCTATAAGGCTGGATATAATAAGATGTTATTGGGTTTGGGGAAAAGGGATTGGCACTCTATCGACGAGACTGAATCGGAAGGTTAGTAGCCATTTTATGTAAAGTTCAGTACTTTTAAGAAGCGATAAATTATTGCTTATTTCATAATTCGTTTCGTAACCAAGTGCATGTGAAATTAGAATCGTTGACAGTGCTAGAAAGGCTGCTGCCTGGCGTAGAGTATTAGCAAGCCATAGTGAAGATCTACGCCTAAAGATGAGGAAGGGTGTAGTCTCATGGTAAACCAGGGAAAAATCACTGAAATAAGCCGAATACATGTGAATGGGTAAGGATCAAGTAGCAGCCAAATTATACGGCTCCAGTAAATTCGCCCCGCGATCAGAGAAGAAAAACGCATGCAAAAAGACCGGGCTAGGAAGGATTTGCGCTGGAAAGGCGGGATTTCTGGGGATATTTTAGGTAGGTAGGCCTGGTCCATAGACACGTCATTTCTACTTCTAATCTAATGAGAGGAAGCTTCATCTCTGCTCTCAACACACATCTCATGTGGCTGCGGTGATACAATCAGCCCGATTGGACCTTTCATATCCGGTAAAGTAGCGCCCTCTGGCAACCGAATGTTGAATGATTGCAACATTTTAGTGGTAAAGAGAAATAACTCCATCCTAGCTAACGACTCCGCAGGGCACGCCCTTTTACCTGGAAATAAATCAGATTCATAAAAGTAAATTACTCACGTATCGTTCCATTCCAATATTGCTCAATTAAATCTAAACCTGGAATTTCACAACAGAACGGATGGTGAATGGCATTGGCTGAAACCTGCTTAATAGAGTATCAATGAAACCAAATTCCATTTGAAGTTGAAAAGTAGACCAAGAAGTTGAGATATCTACTGAATGCTGGAAAGAAATATCTATTGCCTTTCACTTTTGTCAAGTGGAACGACTGAGTGAAAATATTCTAAAAGTAGGTACACTCTTATAAACCAATGGGCGGTTTCAACACCTTCGACAGTACAGGGATTACTTGTGGTTTTTATGATGTTTTTGAAATATGCAGTCAATATATTTGTTTGTGGGGCAGTACTGGTACGCGGCATGGTTTTCCGCCACTCTTTCAATTTTGTGTTTAATTAATTGTCGGCCTACCCTGTATTTTTCCAATGCCCTTAGCAGATATCGACTCCATGAAAATTATCCTGATACAATATCCCTATAGGATATTATGCTATAATGATTATGCTACGTGACTTTGCTGTACCGCGGTATATTAATATTAATATATTGATGAATCTACATAACATATTATTATACCTCATTTAAATTTGTGAATTTTCGTTGGTTGACGGCCTGTCACGTGTCGTTCTACAAAACCCGATGTTCAGTGATGATGTAGTCATATTTGCCGGTACCGTAGAATAATTACCATGTATCACGGCCGAGCGTTGAACATTGTATCCAGGTCACAAACCTCCATTAAAGTTTCTGGGTGTAAGATTATTATCAGGACTTCACTTCCGGCGAACATTGATTGGCCAAGCATTATACCTGATTGGGTCAGAAATGTTCTGTGACGTATGTTAAAATGTTTCTATACTATTTGACTCTCAAATATATCAAAACCAACTTTTCATATTTTAATCGGAGAAAAATCTGGACCAGTTTAAATGGCCACCTCCGAAATTTGCCGTAATGGTGTCGGGCTGGATGACCCTATTTCTGGCGGTCTTATCTCGAAAAAAATGGCGGTGAATGTATGCTGAATTTTCCATACACGAATGTTTGAGCGGAAAGGCCAGGCTACCTGGTGTGGTAGGTCATTTGTGGCGGCGAATAATAGGGAATATAGTTTTCTCAAGATGTGCTCTGCCAATTTACTACATATTAAGTAAGGCGATTATTTAGTGGTTTGTGACCTCTAACATAAATGTTCCACCTTGAACCAAGAGTTGCCTTCCATTAATTAGCTCGCACCAGCATACTCCTCCGAAAGGAGGATGATTAAAGATAGTTCCCATGGCCCAAAATCAAGTAGCCGAGGCCCAAACACCAAACAGCGCATGTCAGCTGAACAACTATCGTCTGGCTACAAGCACTGCCCGCAATTGAAAATATCGTTAACACGCTCTCAGCGTTGAGATTACTCCGCAATATATACCTTCCTTCTTTCCGCTAAAAGCATTTGTTTCATCAACCAAATATATCCCAAAAGTATTTAATGAATAGCTTACACCGAAAGAGAAGTTAGATTCTTGATTTTCTCGCCGTTCTCAACGAATCTTTTTGCGTAGGGAGCTGTATATGTGCGTGATTAGTCCCATCGTAACAACCCCACGTGTTTCCTGGTCTTCGGGTCTGTGCTAGAGCATTCGACTGCGGGCAGTGCTTGTAGCCAGACGATAGTCGTTCAGCTGACATGCGCTGTTCGGAGTTTGGCCTAGGCCATGAAATCACGTGACTGAAGGCCATGAAATCACGTGACTGAAGTCTGACGAATGCTCTTCGAAGTCTGACGAATTAGGATGCAAACGTCTAATTAGGATGCAAATGTGGGCTAATTAGCGTTAAATCAGTATTACTGGTCACGGATAAGGGTTAGGTATAGAGTTTTGGGGTTAGGGTTAGGTTTGTGTTAGGTATATAAAAAAAATCAAACGGCTGCTTTCAGCAGCTTCCGTGGCTCAGGGGTAAGATGCCTGACTATGGAGCCAAAGAATGGCGGGTTCGATCCCCGCCGGTGCCAACTCGTTTTATTCGGACAGGTTTTTTTCAAGCTCGTAAATTGTTGGACGGGTAAATACAGTGCCCCAACAACATGTGGAAATTGCTGGAAAAATAACTATCCTCGACCAAGGAGGATTGACCTCAACACGTTGACGCCTGCAGCTGTAGCTACGTTCGGTGATAGAAATCAGAGAATATGATTTGGAAATTGACTGAAATAAATTTGGCATCTTCGGAAAAGGTACGTAAGATCACGGAGAACGTTACTTTTTCAAATTATGCCACAAACAAGCCGGCGTCGAGCTAGCGAACTTGTCGTAAACTTGTCTTTTAAAATCAACAACGGTCACGTATATGCTAGAATATGTTTATTTCGTGGTGCCATCCTCATTCACATGAATAGTGTGACTAACGTCACAGGACCTACGAAGTAGGGGGAGGAAGATGACTTGGGCGTCCAAGCGTAATGTTTTAGGTCAACTAGATGACTTGGGGGTCCAAGCGTAATGTTATAAGTCACCTAAATAGGTCAAATTTTCATCAAAAGTAGGCCAGCTCAGAACTTGCTGGTAACAGTCCCCTAATGCACGTTCATGCCAAAAATCCAGGTTCTAATGTCAATGGTTCTCCTTATTTTGCCGACGAAAGGATTCGGATGGACTCACTGACTACCGGACAATTTGCAAATGAGAGCCTGCTTCGTAGGAATATTGTTCTGAAGCCTCCAAATTGTTTTAGAATAAAACTTTCGGTACACGTGCTAGACATCACATTATCAAGATTGTTTTGTGTTACTTCTGGCTTACTGTGAGTCGGTAGTTCACCACAATCGTATTTTCAAGTTGAATATTATAAAAATTTCAAAACTGTCTTGATCGTGTGATGTCTAGCACTATGATATCACAATGTAAGCGTCATGTCTGTATCTTGTTTGCTGTCTTCGATCTTTTTATAGGGTGGATGGAGAGTGTCTGGTTCCATGCTGCTTTATCTTTGAAGTAGCAGGAACGCAACTTGGCTGGGTGGTGTTTAGTTGGTTGGTCGCGATATGTCTGAAATATTGTTTAAAGCAACGTTAAATCCTATTGACTCACTCCGCCAGGGCACGTGGTGTGCCTAAGCTCATTTTGGTATGTTGTATTGACACATGGCAGTGTGACTATGCGTCACAGGACCTACGAAGTAAGGTAGGCATTAGGACAGGCACTGAGCTCTTGGTAAGACCCTTTAAACATGCCGTCAATGCCAGATGTTGAGTTTTATACAGCTGTAGATCAGGGCTCTGGGTGCATATATCATGTTTCCATACCCTTAATGCACACAACAGCGGCAAAACAAAGCCTCCTTGAACAACCTATCTTTATACAGGAAATTCTTAACCCAGAAAATACCATTCTCTCTCAAAAGAAAACAATTTACGTCAGGAAGGCCTTTTTTATCAAGCTAATTTTGTTAGGTAGGGGCCTAATTAGATTCAATAATTGTCATGAAATTTCTTTGGTTATATCTTAATTGCAACTATGTTTGTTCCTCAAACCTAACATACTTGAGCTATACATGTATAACACACCTTCATTTGAGAGTCCAGACATTCCACCATTCATGTGAACAAATTGTACTAAACATGGAATAATTAAATTCACACTACCCATTTCTACAGTATCAGTACTATGTTACTATCTGTAGCAGTTGGAACCCAGAAAAACTTAAACAATTAAAACCAGTAAAGAAATTTGTCTGTTGAATAACAGAAAATATGGTATGGAGATTTGAATGAGTAAACTACTAAACAACTTACATGATACCAACAAAATTTCCCAACACAAGCTGATAAATTCCTTGGGTGGCTTGCAGGACAGCTTTGTTTCACCCTCAGTAAATTTTATCATTGTTGCTCACAGGCTAATCTGAAGGATGATACCAGATCTTTCTATGTTCTGCTGGGTTATTGCTTCAGGCTGACTTAATTGGTTGATGTAGGATATTTCATCATCAGTGGCAATTTGACCTAAATTTGAAGCCTGCATGATTTGGTCTGTGATGAAATGTTTGGATGTGAAATAGGATACACGTTAAAGGCCACAGTTTACATATATCTATAACAATATACTGAATTGTGTGTATTAAGAATGACAAGTTGCCTGGTAATAGCAGTGTAGATAAATGCACTAACAAATGATGGAAAATTAGCATTTCCTATTTCATTATCCCATCACGTTTTGTACTGTGTTATATATACAGTGAAACATACAGCCAAGGCTTCCCGATGGGCATGACAGTGTACTCGCTGAGCTATCAATAAATAATAAAAAATAATAATTATAAATCAAATTTTCATCAGAATTCGGAACTTGCTCGTAACAATGCCCTAATGCACGTTCATGCCAAAAATCAAGGTTCTAATGTCAACGGTTCTCCTTATTTTGCCGACGAAAGGATTCGGATGGACTGACTGACTGACTGACTCATTACCGGACAATTTGCGATCTGTAGCCTACTTCGTAGGAATATCATATAAGGATTCCTCGGATTTGGGGCTAGTATAATTTTACGTATTCTGATTACGAATTCAGAACTGGTTGACTGCAGAAAGTCAGATCTGACATTCGTATCCAGCGAGTGACTAAATGAACGACAGATTACGATACCGAAAGATCTCTTTAACCCTTACCTATACCAAAAGGCATAAAATGTTCCGGCTTAGTGAAATTTCCCTGGTCGTCGAGAAATCGTGACGGTCGAAAAACTTCCGGATCTCCCCAGATCTCCCTGTCGTGAAGAACTTCTTGAAGGTTTGGCATCATCCATGTACCCTTGGGAATAAAGTAACCTCGTAGACGTGTGTCCTCTAAGGCGGTGTGTGGAATGATTGTAGGTACGACATTCGAGTACCTCTGAACTTCGTGGATGAAGGCGTCAGTAAATGGTAATGCCGTGCAATCCCGCATACTAGGGGAACGTGTTCCGCCAGTTACGGAACATATTTCTTGCTGGATCCTGGTCTGCATATCCGGATATTTCATCAAATAAAGCCAAATCCATCTCAAGGTGTTTGCAGACGAGTCTGTGCCAGCAAAGAACAAATCCCAAACTATTTTCAACATCTGGTATTCTGAAAATTAAAATGTATCATCAAGTGAGACATCGTCGCAGAAACTGATCGAACATATGTCCATTCAATTCTTGGGTTGCAATCACGTCATGTCACATGATGCTGCTATGCATTATGGGTTTAAAAAAAGCACGTGCGTTGAGCGGCAGACATGTTGATGTGCAACAATGCCTGCCTGCACGCATAAACAGCCAGACTGGCGATGGCATTCTCAAAGTATTATGACGATTTATCGGCAGATGCAAGGCATAGATATAGGCAGAAGATTACTTTATGTGCTGGCATTGATCCATATTCCTTGAAAAACGCGAAGTTTGCAGAATCGTGACCCAGAGTAGCCTACCCTCAACATTGTAAAATACCTCGTGATAGCGACCAGCTCCGTGACAAATCAGCTGCTGAAAGCGTATAAATCACTGGATTCATACAATTATATTGTCAGTGTCTGGGTTCAGGAGGTGTACGATTTCGACAACAGAAGGTTTACTTGTTGCAAGGGTGTCCATTTATCGCGAAAAGTCTCACTTGTTTAAATGGGAGATTCGTTTCAATGTCGGTGTAGGCAACCAGTACGTATTTCTGTCAAGGCGATTGTAGTTAAAATAACACAACAGTCGGTCATTTCTAAAGATGATATAAACGTAGCTGCAGAATTTGTGTCACCAATATTTACATGAGCAGTGTGACTAACGTCACAGGACCTACGAAGTAGAGTAGGCATTAGGACTCGAACGCGAACTCAACCTTGGAAATCCCCACCCCCAGTTGAAATCCTGCCTATATTAAGATGGGCACCGCCCAATTCAGAATCGCCAGTTCATCAAAAATCACCAGGAATTTTCATCAAAAGTAGGTCAGCTCAGAACTTGTTGGTAACAGTCTTCTAATGCGCCTTCATTTTAACTAAAGGAAACAGATTGAATAATAAAGGTTCAGTAGATTTCAAGCTTTACGTGTGAAAATACATTTACATCTCTTTAATGGTTTTCAGTGCCCTTGTCCATGCAGATCAAAACCACGTTTTGAATCACATTATTTTCCCAACAATACAACATATTTTTATATATAGTACTATAGTAGAAAGGTAGCATTTATGTAGTTTACGGTAGTTCAACTCAAGACCAACACCTTCTCTGCACAAGATAATAATGATTCTATGTCATTCTCCTGAGCATAACCGGTACAAAGACGAATAAATAGCGTCTCTACATCACGTTGTCATCTAGATATATGAGACAACACATTTTGGGTATCGGCAATCTGATGAATGTACTCTTTTGGTTTTCTTGTTTCACATTATATTCTATGGCGGTTGATCGGTGATTTTCTTCATTGATAAACGTTAAACCACCTCAGCTTCGTTGTGTGAATAGGAATTGCATTGCTGTGACACACCAACACACTCCGTGGCAGTGATTCTGTATCCCCTAATCAAGGAATCAAAATAGATCAAGATTTGAAATGACAAGAAAAATTTAGACATATTTTGTTTACACATGTAATTTTTTGTTTAAATTATATCCAAGTGTGATATATAGGCCTAGTCAATATTCAAGAGGTACAAAAAAACTCAAGTTATCATATTTCCACATCATGATCAAAGTTACTTTATCTAGTTAAATTCTACCAAAAGAAGACCCTTTAAACATGCCGTCATGGCTTTGTTTCGCCCTCAGTAAACTGTTATCATTGTCGCTCACACAGACTAATCTGAAGGATGATACCACATCTTTCCTTCTTCTGCTGGGTTATTGCACCACGCTGACTTAATTGGTTGATGTAGGATATTTCACCATCAGTTAGTAATCTGACCTGAATTTGAAGCCTGCTGTTGTCAGTGATGAAATGTTTGGATGTGAAATAGGATACACGTTAAAGGCCACAGTTTACATGTATCTATAACAATATACTGAATTGTGTGTATTAAGGCTGGCATAGCGGTGTAGATAAATGCACTAACAAATGATGGAAAATTAGCATTTCCTATTTCATAAAAACAATTACGGATGGCATATCCCACCACTGTGTATACAGTGAAACATACAGCCAAGGCTTCCCGATGGGCATGACAGTGTACTCGCTGAGCCATCAATAAATAATAATAAAAATAATTATAAATCAAATTTTAATTAGAATTCGGTCAACTCAGAACTTGCTCGTAACAATGCCCTAATGCACGTTCATGCCAAAAATCATGGTTCTAATGTCAACGGTTCTCCTTATTTTGCCGACGAAAGGATTCGGATGGACTCACTCACTCATTACCGGACAAATTGCGATCTGTAGCCTACTTCGTAGGAATAACCCTTGAACTACCGAATTATGTGTGACAAATGTAACCTACTTTTCTGACGCCCCCATCCCGTCCACTCTATTATTACATTTTCATTGTTCCTTATTTTCTCTATAAAATATTTGATTTTTACAAACAACAGGATATAGCATGATAGATGAGATGATATAACAAGAGCCATATGATATGGTTGAACAAAATACTGCTTCTTCTCTGGTAGCCTATATACATCTCTAGACATAGATTATGTCCCTTGCATTTTAAGATGTTGTACATATAGCTCTGAGATGTTCGCATGTGATTATGGATTTTGGTGTTACAAAATTGTCCCATCATCATCATCACTCTGATGAATCATCACTAGAATTTTGTGTTTGATTCCAAGAAACTGGCGATATGATTACAACTCTGGATATTCTCAGGCCACAGTATTTATGTATAAATAAATATTTTATTTTTACTCCTGAGCTAGGGGATTGAAAATTACCACAATGTATCTTGGGGTTATTTTCCACCAGAACAAAAATCCAAGATGCATTTTTTAGTCGATATTTCCTTCAGATTTTCCAAATGTTTAATTTTTGCCATTTTTTTTCGGTAGAATGCAAAAAGGATAATAATAATGTGATGTGAAATACAATAATTTGAGGTACTTCTGTAAGTAAAAAGATAAGAATTTTGAAGAAAATGCAACTTTTCAGTCACATCCTTATGGCAGCCATGTTGACTTTAGTCATGAAACTCTGGTCGGATGGTTATGCAAATTAGTTAAAAATGATCCCAGTAAGATTTGCTATAGCTATAATGTCACGGAGTTTTTGGCTTTATAATGTGTTGTTTTGGAGATAGTGTAGGAAGTTTGATAGGGAATCCTGCCCCGCCTTCCCAAACGCCTGGTAAGATTAATGAGGCTGTCTGTCCCGAGCATCTTCACAAGTCCAGGTAAATCTTAAATCCTCGCAGGGACATTTTCGGTGATTCGAATGAGTTCTTGAGTCGTTGCCTCTATTATACAATCTCGTACATTTCATCCCCCGTGCTTGTTTTGAATTTGCGTGTCGGTATCACTAGTCTGCGGTTTTTGCTTTAACCTCCGATGTCGATTTCCGCTTGACGTCAAAGCAGTTTGGCCCGCGATCAAATTGAAACCTGTCACATCTCATACCTCGCAGCGGATTGGCCTAATCAACTAGCGTAGCGCGATCACTGATTGGGTTGATTCAGGGGAAACCCCTTGATCTATTTACATGTATATCCAGAACTCGTATGGGTAATCAACCGAGCCAGTGTATCGATCCCAACAGATCGATCGATGGTCCCAAGGTGATCTTTAATGACGTCGCATGATACAATATTCAATCGTAACATAGATTTTATCATCGTGTATGTCATTAGCTTCAATTTGATACCCAACACGAAAGGTTTATATTGTGTTCCGATTTTGACCTAATTATGAGATATTAGGTCAAAAGGGGCGTGACCTAGAAAAAAATGTCCAAGGTTTCACGGTGGAACCCGTTGGATTATGAGAGTACACATGCCCAGCTATCATTTGAAGCAAAAAATAAATCGCATTGGTACGCAATTTCAACAGTTAACTATGATGGCCGAGAGGGGCCATCGCGTCTTTCATTTCTAATTTAACGCGATGGAGCGATGGAGCTATGCGATGGAACGATGGAGCTATGCGATGCGCGATGGAGCTATGCGATGGAGCGATGGAGCTATGCGATAAAAAGTCGCGCTGTGCGATGCGCGATGAGGCTATGCGATGGAGCTATGCGATGCGCGATGGAGCTATGCGATGGAGCTATGCGATGGAGCGATGGAGCTATGCGATGGAGCTATGCGATGGGGCTATGCGATGGAGCTATGCGATGGAGCGATGGAGTTATGCGATGGAGCGATGGAGCTATGCGATGGAGCTATGCGATGGGGCTATGCGATGGAGCTATGCGATGGGGCTATGCGATGGAGCTATGCGATGAAAAGTCATTGCGCATGAAAGTCATTGCGCATGTTCGTTAAAAAACGAGGCTGAGTTGGACGCCATTATTCAGCATTCTATGATGGCCGAGAAGGGTCATCGTGGGTTTGGCATTAGAACATGAAATCCAAAAGGCGAAGATGCGAAGTTACCTGTACAATAGGAACATATACGTTTATTCTAAATATGAAATACAGTTGATCTTATCTTCTTTTTTGAAACGAAAACCCGAAACCTGATAGTACTCTATATTCTCTCGAACCATTCTTGACGTGCTATGTTCATCTGAACAGTTTCGTCGGAAGAATGACCAAACTATATTGAATTAGATCCAGATGTGGACAGGACATTAGTGTTAGCTGTCTATATGAATGTAGTATGGTTAAAAACGCGTCCACTGTTTTGAACACGAGCCGTTGCGATACAGGAATTTACACAGTGGGAGCATTCAGAGCATTTTGACATTCAATGTATCATTGTTCCCAAATATATTAAAATACGGCTTTTCGTCGACCAAAGCAATAATCTCCAATTAATTTCTAGCGAAATTTTGAAGGGAACGAGAAATTTGTCGCTTCAGTCGAATTAACGATCCAGGTTTTCTTTATTATGGAAATGAATGAGTTGTGCAAATGTTTAAATACAGTCACGTCGCCAGTTTCGATCTAGTGTCAGTTCCGACCAACTTCCCGAAACATCCCTTCTTGTCCCAACCAAGATAACGCGAAATCTTAAAACATTTGGTGCAGTCGAACAAGTTGATCTGGCTTCAAATCATGGTTAGGTCTATTTATATTATGCATTCATTGGTTTTGTTAAGAGAAATCTTTGCAGAGCCACACACACGAATACATCGATCTGCGTACAAACACCACGACCTGTAGTCATGAAGAAAAAAAAAAAAAACGGTGTCGCCTGCCAGCGCTTCCGATCAAAGTGTTGATCAACTTGGGAAAGATTATGATAGTCAGTTGCATAAAAATGAAATTTATAGTTCATCAAAATGTGGTCATATTTTTGTTACAAGAGAAAATCCTTCGTATAAATGGGAGCACATTTTGATGAACTATAAATTTCATTTTTGTGAAAAATATGTAGGCCTCAAACCAAAATCATATTGTCGCACAAGATACTAAGAAGTTTGATCATTTGAAAGTACCAAGTTTGATTTTTGTCTCCCTCTTGTGCGGCTTTTTGCCACCGGCTTTTTGCCACCAAGTTGACGCTGCAAACAAACGGTAGAGATCCCTGCGCATGTCTCAGACAGGCATGCGCCAAGCATCCCACCCAAAGGCACTCCACAAATATGGGTGATTTTAGCCTTTTCTTATTACTCTAATATATCAGTTGCAGTATGGACGAGGTGTCAGTTCCGATCCATCTGTTTCAAAAGGAAACGGTTTGATTGGAAAAATCATTATCAGGATCGCAGTGCATTTATCTATAGGGGCAAAAATGTCCCGACTACCAAACTTTCTGCGCTATCTCCGGAACGACAAAAAATGAGAGCTGACACTCCAGGACTTTATATTTTATCATATTGGGGTCATTTTGAGCCTATTTGCATAACCCTCCGATGAGAGGATCATCGCTAAATTCAAGATGGCGGCCACATGGGGTACCAGAAAAGTGATGTTTTCGTCATTTTTCTTTAATCTTTTTTGCTTTTCCCCGATGAAAAGTGGGCAAATGCTATTTTATTTCACATCAAATTAATATTTATTGATTTATCATGCACTGTTTGTGGAGAAATTGCATAAATAAAAAATTCGAAAAATCGGATCGAAAAATCGACAAAAAATGCCGTTTCTGCAGATGACGTCATCAAGGTGGTCATATTGGATTTTTTCCACATTTTCTGGTAGAGCTTGACCGAAGGGTATAGTGTGGAAAGTTTCAATCCCATAGCTTAAGGGGTAAGAAAAATAATTAGGGGGGGGGGGCAGGTCTGGACAGGTCCCAATAAGCCCAGGCCAGATAGGGTTAACAAAGTAATTTAGCTGACGATGTACTTAAACGTGGAGAGTATAATTACATTTCTTAATGACCAGTATCAGTTTCGACCCACTTTCGTCAGTTTCGATCCAACCTCCTTCTGACGTTGATCTGTGACCTAGCTATACACAAATGTAACCGTCACCATGATAACTTTTTCCAAAAATATAGGGTCCCAGCTGGATATTTTGTTTTACATGTACCCATTTCTTAACTGAACGGTTGGCGTTCGAAATGCGGTTTGGGGTAGGGGCCGGGGATTACAGCGATATGGTCGAGCTGATCATATTGGCAAGACAGATTGGACACTGAAATATCAATGATGGCTTATACGATGTACTTAAACGTGGAGAGTATAAGCCATCATTGATATTTCAGTGTCCAATCTGTCTTGCCAATATGATCAGCTCGACCATATCGCTGTAATCCCCGGCCCCTCAGAACATGAGGCCATTTCAATAAAAGCATCAGCGGAACAGATTTTTGGATCTGTTGTGTACGAAAGGGGTTGAAACTGATATCGTACTATAAATGTAATTATATTGGCAAGACAGATTGGACACTGAAATATCAATGATGGCTTATACTCGCCCGAAAACAAAAACAACGTTGAATCGTTTGTACCGTCATTAATTTTACCTCTAAATAGCAGATTAAAGAAAAGCTATGCGAATCAGCACACCATCGAGTTACGAAGTTTCGGTGTGAACGCTTTGTTTGCAAGGCCTTATTCATGACATGGTATGACACAATTTGATCATCCATGGAGGACAGTGTTTCGGAACTGGCCCCGTCAGTTGATGTCGACAATGCGGTGGGTAGTCTTTAGTGTGAAACTCGAATGAATAAAGGATATGTGATGTTTACATGGGGAAAACTCCTTTGTCTGCATGTGACTGCAGTAATTAAAAGCTGATTTCTGTTTTCAATCATTATTTTTCTTGAGGGATATATACAGAAGTATCAGCCTGGAAAAAAAGCGTGATGGTCAGCTGATTATAACGAGAGATCCTGAAGGATCTTGGCGCCCACCATTGTGCGATAATTGTAAGCTAATGACAAGAGGATCTGTTTGTCCATTGTTACTAAGAGCAAACGATTGATTTGTAAGTTTGTTTACAGAATTACGAATATGAGCGAAAAATGATCGAAATAGGGACACTGGAAAACACCATGATATTATCTTTATAAGTTTCGGGAGTTTCAAGATTTCTGGAAACTGTACTTGATGTCGGTTGTTATAGTACAAGTGAAATGAGCAAAGTTAGTCTGAAAGTGAATGTCCGGAGGATCCTTCGTCTTCGTTTTGTAGTATTTTTTTGTGCACGTCATCATTGGCTACTGGAAGCGAAGACAAATCTCTTAGACACTTTGTCATGAGCTATGAAACATATACTTAAGATTTTATAATTAGGAACGAATGCTGTTTACTAGGCTAGTTTGAGATATCTCTTTTAAGATGCCATGCTCGAAAATAGTAAGATGGTACAAAATTTAATACTGAAGGGATCCGGTCCATGCAGTAATGTTGAAACTTTGAAAGTGTCTGAATCCTGATTATCTACTTTTGATCGAAACACGCAGTAGTCTACAGTTGTCGAGTTGTGACGTTGTGTCACAAGAGTGAAGTCCCTTCGTGTAGACCATCGGTCGGCAGACGAAACGGTGGGGTAGTTCACTTGCAACGGCATGGACTAAAGTAAACTGATTTAAAATTTGAAGAAATACATTTTAATTCGGAATCATTTGAACTCCTTGATATAGAAGGTGAAAGTATGGATATTCTCTACAGTCAATATATAGAATATGCTCCAATGTTTGATCGGCCGACTCTTGTGCTGCAACGTCTCAACTCGGGAAAACCGTATTAATTTGAAGCGTCACTTGATTTTCGAATCGGACCAAAAAAGTATCTTGCAAAACTGTACCACAGAGGAACCTGTGCATCAAATTTGAGAAAGATCCATGCAGTACTTCCTAAGAAATCACGATAACAAAGTTTCATGGGGAAATCCAAGATGGCTACCTGGTGGCCATATTGGATTTTCGAATCGGACCAGAAAAAGTATCTTGCACAACTAGACACCAAGGGGAAGATGTGTACCAAATTTGAGAAAGATCCATGCAGTAGTTCCTGAGAAATCGCAATAATAATGTTTCATGGAGAAATCCAAGATGGCCGCCTGATGGCCATATTGGAATTTGGAATGGGCCCAGAAAAGCTATCTTGCACAACTAGACCACAAGGCGAACTTGTGTACGAAATTTGACAAAGATCCATGCAGTAGTTCCTGAGAATTCACGATAACAAAATTTCATTAGGAAATTCAAAATGGCCGCCTGGTGGCCATATTGGATTTTCGAATCGGACCAAAAAAGGTATGTTGCACAACTGGACCACAAGGGGAACCTGTGTACAAAATGTGACAAAGATCCAGGTAGTACTTCCTGAGAAATCACAATAACAAAGTTTCATGGGGAAATCTAAGATGGCCACCTGACGGCCATATTGCATTTTCGAATCGGACCGAAAAAGTTATCTTGCACAACTAGACCCCAAGGGAAACCAGTGTACCAAATTTGAGAAAGATCCATGGAGTCGTTCCTGAGAAATCGCGATAACAAGAATTGTTTACGGACGGACTGACGACGGTCAGTCTGACGACGGACGGACGACGGACTGACGGACGACGGACCACGGACGAAAAGCGATTTGAACAGCCCACCATCCCATACATATTGAGGATAAAAATGAATTTATGGTTCATCAAAATGTTCTCCCTGGCCTTATTTGGTGTTATTGAGGCATTTATCGAGAACATTTTCTCTTGTCACAAAAATATGACACTTTAATCAAACTTGGAACTTTCAAATGATCAAACTTCTTAATATCTTGTTCGACAATATGATTTTGGTTTGAGGCCTACATATTTTTCATAAAAATGAAATTTATAGTTCATCGAAATGTGCCTCTATTTCATACGGAGGATTTTCTCTTGTAACAAAAATATGACTACATTTTGATGAACTATAAATTTCATTTTTATGCAACTGACCATCATAATCTTTCCCAGGTTGACCAACACTTTGATCGAAAGCGCTGGCAGACGACACCGTCTTTTTTGGTGTTTTTTTTGTTTATTTTTTTCATGAATACAGGTCGTGGTATTTGTACGCAGATCGATGTATTCGTGTGTATGGGGTGCCTCTGCAAAGATTTCTCCTAACAAAACCAATGAATGCATAATATAAATAGACCTAACCATGATTTGAAGCCAGATCAAATTGTTCGACTACACCAAATGTTTTAAGATTTCGCGTTATCTTGGTTGGGACAAGAAGGGACGTTTCGGGAAGTTGGTCGGAACTGACACTAGATCGGAACTGGCGACGTGACTGTATTTAAACATTTGCACAACTCATTCATTTCCATAATAAAGAAAACCTGGATCGTTAATTCGACTGAAGCGACAAATTTCTCGTTCCCTTCAAAATTTCGCTAGAAATTAATTGGAGATTATTGCTTTGGTCGACGAAAACCCTAATTTTGATATATTTGTGAAACAACGTTACATTGAATGTCAAAATGCTCTGAATGCTCAAACTGTGTAAATTCCTGTATCGCGACGGCTCGTGTTCAAAACAGTGGACGCGTTTTTTATCATACTACAATCACATAGACAGCTAACACTAATGTCCTGTCCACATCTGGATCTAATTCAATATAGTTTGACCATTCTTCCGACGAAACTGTTCAGATGAACATAGCACGTCAAGAATGGTTCGAGAGAATATAGAGTACTATCAGGTTTCGGGTTTTCGTTTCAAAAAGGAATATAAGATAGACTGTATTTTCATATGTAGAATAAACGTATCCTATCATATCCTATCGTACAGGTAACTTCGCATCTTCGCCTTTCGGATTTCATGTTCTAATGCCAAACCCACGATGACCCTTCTCGGCCATCATAGTATGTTGAATAATGGCGTCCAACTCAGCCTCGTTTTTTAACGAACATGCGCAATGACTTTTCATCGCATAGCTCCATCGCATAGCTCCATCGCATAGCCCCATCGCATAGCCCCATCGCATAGCTCCATCGCTCCATCGCATAGCTCCATCGCATAGCTCCATCGCATAGCCCCATCGCATAGCTCCATCGCATAGCTCCATCGCTCCATCGCTCCATCGCGCATCGCATAGCTCCATTGCATAGCCTCATCGCGCATCGCATAGCACGACTTTTGATCGCATAGCTCCATCGCTCCATCGCTCTATCGCATAGCTCCATCGCGCATCGCATAGCTCCATCGCATAGCCTCATCGCGCATCGCATAGCGCGACTTTTTATCGCATAGCTCCATCGCTCCATCGCATAGCTCCATCGCGCATCGGATAGCTCCATCGTTCCATCGCATAGCTCCATCGCTCCATCGCGTTGAATTAGAAATGAAAGACGCGATGGCCCCTCTCGGCCATCATATAGTTAACCTTGTGGCGACCTGACTATTGAGAACAGGAGCTACCTGTGACGCTGAGCAATTAACATACTGAATCGATAAAGATAGGTTTACCATCGAAGCTCGAATTCCTATTCTGTTTCTTCTCCTCGTCAATCTTCCTCAGGTAAGCTTCAACGATATTCTGTGGTTCACTTACGTTGTCGTAAGATGCTTTCACTTCCGTAATTTGTTTCCACAAGAACGTATGTAGCTCATCCCTGTGCGTAACACAAGCCTTCCATTTAGATAGATCACCCGGGAGATATTTCAACCAGGGCAGAATATTCAATAATCCAGTATTATTTGTATCTCGGAAAAGGTCACTAACACAATCAAGGCAGGATCGGAATTCAGGATCATCATGAACAAATCTCTTCCCCAGAACTACAGAAAATATAACATTCGCAGTGGACGCATGTATCAGATAGCGTGGGTCCATCGGTTTTCCCTTGTAGCTGCGGACAACATTAAGGAACTCGTGAACTTCTTCGTTGATTTTATCCTCAAAACTTCGTCTTCCCAGCCCGAATTGCCGAAAGAGGTGGAGTCCGAATTTCCTCTGTTCCTTCCACAACTCACGTTCAGATGAAACTATTCCTGTAATTTGAAAGAAAAATAAACACATGATAATCGGTAATAACAGCAAATCTACCACAGGTTTTGTATACCTTGAGGTGACGTGCCCTTGCAGGGAGGCTTTTCTGTAAAATCAAGTGGTTGTTTTGTTGTTGTTGCCAGACGTCATTTATTTTTCTGACCGCTTACATATCTCATCAACTTATTCGCATGTTTTTGGTGTGATCAACTGATTTTCATGACGTGAAAAATTCTCGCCTCAGTTTCAATGATATGTCAAAGAACAGTCTTTGCCAAAATATCTGGTAAGTGGGAAGAAATCTCAGACTTCCAGATATTCAGGAGTTTCTCTATTATGTTGATACCGTGATTACAGCCAAACTGTAACCATATACTGTATGAACTTATGTGAAAGAAAGCAACTCTACTGATAACCATATAAATAATATATCAGAAAACAGAGACAAAAAATAAATAAATATTATTAGTTATATGTATTATTAGTTATATGTCCCCCTCCCGGAATAATACAGGATGAGATTTGGTTTGTCTCGACATATTTTTTCCGAGGCGCGATTCTGTTTCTCTCGCCATACTTTTCCGAGGCGCAGCCCGTATTACCCAGGGAGGGCGACGTATAAATAATGTATCATATCTCAGAGCTTTAAGTATGACTTTCAACTGTAGACTCGACAAGCAGGGTAATCATTTGAGTCCAACAGACGCTTTCGATCGAAAATAATGATCACCCCTGGTTTTGAGACGACTCGTCCGATAAAGTACATGAAAACATGATGAAACAATCCACACAAACACAAAACACACTTTGTATGTCTCATATATTAATGGTCACATATACTGGAATAAATATCATGACATATCTCTTATTTTGTGCAGCATTTGACCTATCCATACAGTTGTAACGGTGGCCGTTTACGGTATACAGTACCAACAGACATCACGGTCGGAATTTCTAATTAATAACAAACAAATAACATGTAACTGCAAACTTCAAATTCAGACTTCTAATTTCGTTCTGTTAGGAAATATGAAATAACAAATACTAAACATTTATCAGTTAATTTCATGGTCATATTCAACACCGTTATATGTCAATTTTTTATCATCGCGATAAAATATAAGTAATATATCGCGCATACAAAAATATATCTTTAAATATCGTTCATGTTTACTTGCCCAAAGTTTAATATGGGAAACAAATTTCGAACATTTGAGGTAGGATTCACCACTGTTGACATGGAATATTGTTTTCAAACTCGTGTGTATCTCTAGGGTATATTTCATTCTGTGTTCATATTCAGTCTTCACAGCTTACATCCTTTCGCGACCGAAAATAACTCGAAATTGTATTCGCAAAGAAAGCATGAAATATCGATCAAATGCAATGGTTCATCTGAAACAACAGTCATCGGCAAATGTTTATCTTTGTTGATCCAATTAATTGTACACTTTTCGAACAATGGCACTGGACAGTGTTGATGAGGGCTGAGGAAATGTCAAATGATGTGGGTCGAGCAGGAGTGTCGTCAAAGTCACAAAACAGCTGATCTAGGTCAAAATCAGGATCGTCATTTCTCTCTGCAGTCGCATTCTAGATGCGCGATACACCCTAGGAGACTTTTTTCGATGCGGAAGTGGAGGAAGATGTCACCGTCACTCACACGCTGTTATATTGCCAGTGACGACACAGATCTGTGTCCCTTGACGGCCAGTATTTGAGATGCCGAATAGTTGTTCTTACCCAGAATGGTGATGCCAGTTGCTCTTATTCTGTGATTCGTGTGTGACTCGGAAAGTTTTAGACGGATGCCCAAGTCGGCCATGAAAGATGCTAATGGGAGCTTCACATGATAGGCTTGTTGTAGTACCAAACTGGACCATCGCCCAGAAAGCTTTCTACCGGGTACTGGCACAGGCGATCAAATCTCGGATGAAATTTGGATAGCCTTCAAACGAAGCTACAGGACAGAAAGGAGAGCCTTTTTCCTCGGGTACAAGCCGTTAAAACCTTTCTTCTGGACTGACGCTTTTTGGTGAGTCCATCCTCCATATTTTTTTACATACCTCAGCCCAGATTGGGGGTCCCGCTTAATCATGAATGCGCTTTTCGTTATTTTTCCATATTTCCCCATTCCCCTTGTAAAGAAGAACAGACACACGTCGAATGGCACTTTATTTGTAAGACCGGCAGGTGTTTTTGGAGACACGAGGATAGATGTGCAGAGTTTACGACGATCTGGCTCGGTTATGGGCTCATGATGGTCAGTTTCTCCCATTCCGGTCGCCTTCAGCTCCGCAAGTGCAGCATTAAAGCACTCTTTGACTTCATTGAATTCCGTACTACGGATCAGATCAAAAGTTTTCAAATGTGAAGGGGCCATCAGCTAGCGAGAATGTCGAAAGCTTTCAAGTGTCGGTACCTCGTACAACTGCCCGGCTTGTTTTCGAGCGCCTGTGTTCGAGTACATGCTCTTGTTACTTGCTCTTGTTACTCGGTCGAATAATCCTCAAATTCATCATTCCGTCCCTTCCCTTTCAGGTATGTCCTCAGAGACGTGGCGGCGAGTTTGTTTGATTTCTTAGTTTTGCGCGGAATAACATTAGCCTGCATTTCAACAACTTCATCGTCCGTGTGAATTCTGCTTGCCCCCCCACTTCCTTTGCACTGTCCGACGAACACCTGTGTGTTGCTACGGACAGATGCGCGTGAGCCCCTTGCCGACGGGGTTATATGATATATATTCGACCAGCAAAGTCCATAATATCCCAGTAGTTTGAAACTACAACATCACACATTAGGCCGTTCGGCCAACCAAAAGTGTGATGGCCGAGAAGGGATATCGCTGTATTGTGTTAATGAATCTGGACCGACACACGAAGACAGGATGCGAAGTCGCGAAGGCAGTATGCGAAGTGGCGAATCCAGGATGCGAAACGCAAAGTCAGGACGCGAAGTGCGAAGTCAGGATGCGAAGTCGCGAAGGCAGGATGCGAAGTGGCGAAGTCAGGTGCGGTGACTACGCGCTGCGCATCCTACCTTTGCATCCTGCCTTCGCGACTTCGTATCCTGAATCCGCGCTTCGCATCCTGACTTCGCATCCTGACTTCGCGCTTCACATCCTGGCTTCGCCACTTCGCCTCCTGCCTTCGCGACTTCGCATCCTGACTTCGCGCTTCGCCTCCTGCCTTCGCCACTTCGCATCCTGACTTCGCCCTTCGGGACCTGACTTTGCGCTTCGCATCCTGACTTCGCGCTTCGCATCCTGACTTCGCGCTTCGTATCCTGTCTTCGCACTTCGCATCCTGCCTTCGCGACTTCGTATCCTGAATTCGCGCTTTGCATCGTGACTTCGCATCCTGACTTCGCGCTTCGCATCCTGGTTTTGCCACTTCGCATCCTGCCTTCGCGTCTTCGCATCTTGACTTCGCATCCTGCCTTCGCATCCTGACTTCGCTTTTCGCTTTCAGTCTTTGAATTGCTTTGTTTTGATTTCGCGTCCTGACTTCGCGCCTCGCATCCTGGCTTCGCCACTTCGCATCCTTCCTTCGCGATTTCGCGCATCCTGACTTCGCGCTTCATGTTTTGATTTCGCATCCTGCCTTCGTCCTTGGCATCCTGACTTCGCATCCCGTATTCGTGTGATTCATAACACAACACAGTGATGTCCCTTCTCGACCAGCAAAGTCCATAATATCCCAGTAGTTTGAAACTACAACATCACACATTAAGCCGTTCGGCCAACCAAAAGTGTGATGGCCGAGAAGGGATATCGCTGTATTGTGTTAATGAATCTGGACCGACACACGAAGACAGGATGCGAAGTCGCGAAGGCAGTATGCGAAGTGGCGAATCCAGGGTGCGAAACGCAAAGTCAGGACGCGAAGTGCGAAGTCAGGATGCGAAGTGGCGAAGTCAGGTGCGGTGACTACGCGCTGCGCATCCTACCTTTGCATCCTGCCTTCGCGACTTCGTATCCTGAATTCGCGCTTCGCATCCTGACTTCGCATCCTGACTTCGCGCTTCGCATCCTGGCTTCGCCACTTCGCCTCCTGCCTTCGCGACTTCGCATCCTGACTTCGCGCTTCGCCTCCTGCCTTCGCCACTTCGCATCCTGACTTCGCCCTTCGGGACCTGACTTTGCGCTTCGCATCCTGACTTCGCGCTTCGCATCCTGACTTCGCGCTTCGCATCCTGAATTCGCGCTTTGGATCGTGACTTCGCATCCTGACTTCGCGCTTCGCATCCTGGTTTTGCCACTTCGCATCCTGCCTTCGCGTCTTCGCATCTTGACTTCGCATCCTGCCTTCGCATCCTGACTTCGCTTTTCGCTTTCAGTCTTTGAATTGCTTTGTTTTGATTTCGCGTCCTGACTTCGCGCCTCGCATCCTGGCTTCGCCACTTCGCATCCTTCCTTCGCGACTTCGCGCATCCTGACTTCGCGCTTCATGTTTTGATTTCGCATCCTGCCTTCGTCCTTGGCATCCTGACTTCGCATCCCGTATTCGTGTGATTCATAATACAACACAGTGATGTCCCTTCTCGACCATCATACAAAAGTTTACAAGTTCTCTGAGATAAGATAAAGTGTAATACATGTTCTAATGGTCAATTGATTAAATGACATTTCAACATAATATACATTAATTCACCCTTGCATACATAATTCCTTTGTTTAACATATTGAAATTTTGAACATAGCCTTCAAATTTTGCAATATCCATAAGGATTGTTAAAGGCATAGGATTGTGGCAGCGGTGGTTGTGACGATGGCGGTTCCGGCTTGGAAATCTAACGCATTTTATTTCTTGAGGTGATATAGAGTCCCATTAGAGTAGAATAGCATTAATATCTATTCTCTTTCTCAGTTGTTCATGATATGATATTAAGATGTTATTGCGTTTCTTTTTTGAATCAATGTTGGCAGTGGTTTCGCCAGCCTTCTTCACTCATATACTATATCTCCCAGTCATCTTCAAATCATATAGATTTCTGGTCACCACAATCACCTGCTTGAGTGCTTCATCCTAGTCTATATCGTGCAGCGTTGGTGGGTGCCTCGTTGTTTATGAAATTTCATTACAAATGAATAATCGTTTTGCAGGGTTTGCCGATTTATCAGAAAGATTGTGTTTTATTTTACGCAAAATGGTCTTCATTTCGGATATGTAATCTTCTTTGGTCATTTCACCAGATCAATCTTCGCGATGGAGTCAAATATTACTAATAATACTCAATACTTTCGCTATATGCTTTTGTAATACGTTTGGAAATGATATCTTTCCAGACAATCAAATTAATTACGCTTGTATATATTAGTAGTTGGGCTATCTCCTCATGGTGTATACTTTCCTCATGGTCATACGCATCATCTAAAAAAAAACATTTTCTGTTACGCCGTAGATTCCAATCAGAGATTCTTTTTATCAAGCAATTACTTTAGAAGATTTTTTTAGTCAGGTTTAATTGAGAGCAAATGGTTTGTTGTATAAGTTTATTGTATGTACATGTTTTTTGTGTGTTGTGTTGATTACATCTGGATTGCTGGGTTGTTGACTTGTTTTATTTGAATACTTAGAATTTTGTTTGATCGTCGCTGTATAGCTGAAATATTGCTGAACCTTAATTCTCTCTCTTTCTCTCTAATAATATTAGTAATCTGGCCATGCCCTTATTTAGACGCATCCTTTTTGCCCCGCTTTATTAAGTTGTCCTTGTTGACTATATATATCCCATTCATCTCCCATCTTTTCGGCCTTTCTAGTCACTTAAGGACCCGAACTTGGTATATGATAACATACTCTTTACACTTTTCTTTAACCTTTGTCTTTCAGACCTCCAATTAAAGCGACGACCCAATAGAGCTACCTGCTGCTGATCCACGGGGATATTGAATACATTGACATACTGGCAATTTAAACTGATATTTCGCTATGCCCTAGTGGAGCAGTTTCTGTACTTTATTAAAGTTGATCTGCAAACCCCTTTGAAAATAACACAAACACTGTTAGTTGAATTTAGTTCTACTAGTTTCTAAGATATAGCAAATCCTAAATTTGCTGGAGAAAGAATCATTGAATAAAAGTGTGATAATAAATACACATAAACTCCCTTCTGGTCTGGAAGAAAATCCGACAGTTGAAAGTGACCCTGATTATCTCCCTTGATATATGACGAGATTTTGCTTGGATGAAGAAGCAAATTTGTACGAAGCTCCGATACGGGAGACTGTCATGCTGTATTGCGCGATCATTGGCTGTTGAAACAATTCCAGCAACTTTGGGAAAAGCACCATTCAGCTTTCACCCCTTTCTGTCAGAGAAAAGTATTATGAAGAGATGGATAGGATTCGAGAGTGGCCAACGCGGGCCATTTAATCCCGGTATGGCGATAAATATTTGCGGCTTCGCCATATAAATGACTCAGTGAAGGCTATATATCCACCTTCACTGGATTTGAAGGAAACTACAGATAGCCCTACAGGCACATCATATTTAGACCTATATCTCTATAAAAATGAAGCGGGCCTTCTCTCTCGTCGACTTTATGACAAAGGAGATGATTACAATTTCGACATCGTAAACCATCCTTTTCTGGACAGTAATATTCCAGTGGGACCTGCATATGGCCTATACATATCTCGCCTGGTAGCATTTGCTAGATCCTGTATTAAATGAGACGATTTTAATCAACGTCACAAAACATTGTTGCAGAAACATATAAAACGGCGCTATACCAAAAAGCGCCTCCACTCAAAGTTTCTCAAATTTGGCGATACATATCGCATGCTGATAGCAAAATACGAGCGTAGCGTGCAAGATCTACGGCGTTACGTTTTGTAACTTGTAAAGTCCGCTTAACTCGGGGCTAGGGACCGTAAGAACCCATGTACCGGTACTTCAAGATCATCGTGGTGCTCATGAATAGTCACAATCAAAGCGTGACTGAGATGCATCATTCTCTAGATGAAGACTTTACAACGAATATAATTACTGATCAGCGATACGGATTTGATATTTTTGGAACATCATGATGTCTTGCCGGCATTGAACACTGTTGACCGCTTCTCTCTTGCAGGAAACTAGCCTATATTTATGTATACTATGATTGTCCTTTTGAATTTGATGCTAATACCACTGTTTATAAGGAATATGGAATAGGTCTTTGGATTATGGACGTTGATATTCTTTAATGGGCGGCTGAATTATGAATGACGGACCAGACGCTTGTAATTGAGTTGACGTCGAATTCGATTCTGGTATTTGTCCATCAATTTATCAAGTAAAATGGTTAGTAAATGCGAAATCTCAAGTTTACATGGTACACTCTGTTTACTTCCATCGTATGGGGGGTAGAACAAATGTTGTAGATGGGCGACAAAACGTCAGAAGACGCTCACAATACTTTAACAGTTAATTGCTAATATTGTTCATGATGTATTCCTTAAGGCATTGTCCAATGGGTGCTGCCATTTATCGCTCATTCACAGCTAATTTCTCTGACGTCCCAGCCCATCACGGACACTTTATGTGTTCATGTCGGACACATGCAGGAATACACATCTATGTTTTATATATGAAAGGGTGCGGGTCGCCGTTTGTTGCTGCATTATTACTACGAAGTAGGCTCTCATTTGCAAATTGTCCGGTAATGAGTGAGTGAGTGAGTGCATGAGTCAGTCAGTCCATCCGAATCATTTCGTCGTCAAAGTAAGGAGAACAGTTGACATTAGAACTTTGATTTTTGGCATGAACGTGCATTCAAGAGAATGTTACCAGCAAGTTCTGAGCTGATCTAATTTTGATGAAAATTAGACCTACTTAGGTGACCTATAACATTACGCTTGGACCCACAAGTCATCTTCCTCACCCTACTTCGTAGGTCCTGTGACAAGAGTCACACTACTCATGTTCAGTATGTTACGTCGTGAAAAACTCTACTCGCCAGATTTTTACATTTACTGGGGAGATAAATCCTTCGATTCTATTTCACCATGACTGCTCTCGCCAAAAGCAAAATTCCAGAAATATTCGCACGTGTACGGTACCAGTTCTGTTAAATTAATGTATATAGTGTATATATCTATGTCAATCTTAATAAATTAATATCCTATCAATGCTCCCCAATCGTATATGTCGCTATGTAAGCGACATATCCAAATGGGGAAGCAGTTAGGATTTAATTTTAATTAGATTGATATCTATGTGTACACGTTTCACCCATTGTATGGTACAATTTGTGTGATAAATTTTTAACTTATCTTAAATAGATAATTATACTAGTTTATGGAAAATTTGATCGAAAACCTACACAAAGAATGTATCTTACTGTATTCAGTTTTCTAAAGACAGATCATTTTCATCTTAAATCACGGCGTTAAGTACAGTTTAAAATCGGGATTGATAAAACGAAAAAAATAATAAAACAGTTTTTCTTTGCTAAATCGTAAACACAGGCATGGTGCTGTGTTTTTCGAGCATGCAGCCTCAGAAAGCCATGGACATAGCTAAATAGACAAAATAAATACTGATACTCATTGATAAGTTCTTGAGGATATGTGGTCTTAATATGAATAAAATAGTCTATTGTGTGTGATTGTAGGTCTAATGAGTTAGTGTCAATTCTATGGAATATCTAGACCCATCAGAGCTTCTGAGATATTTCACCAGTGCGTTGAAGCGTTAGGCTAGGCGTTCGCGGGCGGTACTGTCCATACAAACAAGCGTATGCCCAAAACGTGCACATGGCTTATACTTGCTCTGAGTGCGAACGCACGTCCACCAGACACTACGATATGATGCTACACCAGAAGGACATCGAGGGCGAGAAGCCGATGCAGATGCTGAGAATATACCAGCTGATTCTTGGAGTACACCGACTGATAATGAAACAGAGACTGCTGAGAGTCTACTGATATGGAGAACTTGACCTCAGATATTCAGGCTACGTCTCATGGAAGCCTGAGTGACGAAGAGCCTACCTTTTAGGATCGTATTGTGCATGAACTATTAATAATCATGCTGAGGCGATCGGGGACACTGGGCATGATAAATAACAACAGGCATAGATTCAAATGCGCCCCAACATCAGAAAAATGAACAGTATAGTCTGCTACCGCTTGAAATGAAAGGCGTCGACCCCACGCATAGGTTCATTATGAAGACCAAGCGTCACTTGGAACAGGAGATGGGGTTAGCACCTACCAAGGTCCTGCAAAATGCGATCAAAATGCGCAAGCAGCTGTTCCAGGACATTTTACCGTTACAGTATTCTGACCTGCCCGACGACGATTAGAACAAACGGATCAGAGCGAACATGGCCGCAACACCAAATAGCGGCTTCTGATTGGACAAGAGCAGCCGAGAATACCTCTAACGGGCGAGAACGAATATGACAGATGAAGCACAAATGTCGGCTTCTGATTGGACAAGAGCATACTTGAATTGTAGCCATACATAACGCGGCACCCCCAACGCGGGTATGAAGTAACATGGGGGATACTAAACTGCACACCACTCTAGCCCAAAACCTCCACTTGAATGCTTTTTTTCCACTACTGCCCGACTGCGGCGGCAGATTGACACTCGAAGTCCCGTTACCCGGACGCGATCCGGAAGTGACCTTCGACCCGGAAGTGACCTTTGATCCGGATGTGACCTCACGCACTCAATGACATTTGATCCCGCCGCTAACCTCTCCGCGAAAAGGGCATCTGCCCATAAATGGTTCCTACTCCGTCCTATTGCTAATACTCAATTTGAATCCACCGTCCATCGCTCTAGGCAATACATGAATGGTCCTCCTTAACGTTACGTAGGGAATGCTTCACATTATATTAATATGTCAGGGTATATCAGAAAAAGTGTGATTAGTTGCTTTGAGATTTGCCAACTTTCCTTCAAAGATACTTTTCTGCCTATATTTGAACCCAGTTTTTGAGTTTTTCATTTCTCTTGTTTCGGTTTAACACTAATAGAAAAGAGAATCATTATTTCGGGCAAACTAAATTAGTTTCATTCATAACGGTTAAAACTCGATTTTCTGAAAATAGAAGACACTTTGCACTTTGCACCCATGATCTCCTAAACCTAGAATCTTACAAATGAGATAAAACTGAATCGAATATGATAAACTATCAATCCCTCTTTCTTACATAAAGAAAAATCGCTCCGGCGCACCGATGGGTGTATTGACGCGCAACTCAAATGTGTAAGTTTATGATTCGCTTACGGCATTTGGATTTTTTTAAAATATTGATAACTGATGTACATATGGTAAATAGGCATCAAATTACCAACTCTCCCAGGAAAGGGTCAGCTAGGAGTCCTATACATTGATGATAATTTGAGCAACTTAAAGTCGAAAATAATGCAGTTATCAATGATTCAATTTTCCAAACTGTAGCCCAGGATAAGATGCGAAAAATACGGTCTGCAAATTGAAGTCGGAGGTCACGTGTTAATGCACATGTCGGTGCGCCGGGGAGGTTTTTTGTCTAAGGATAAATGTAGAAAATGAAGATTGAGGAAATACCAGAACTTGATTTTCCTCCGTTCCGGAATAGCTGGAGAAAGCTAGGTTGGGACTGTTGTATGGTTTAAAATATCACATTTTCTTGGGTGTTGCTGTCCACTTTGTGTTACAGCTCATTAATCTACAGCCCACACAATTCATCTCAGCAATCAGCTATTGCCGAGGTAAACGCCGTGGCATAATCACTTCACCTCAGCAATATTTAAAGGTGAAATGCAAAGGTTTTTAGATTCTCCTTTTCACATTTTATATAGGTTGAATAGTGATAGAAATACCAGTCTATCTACTTCACTTGGTTTAATTCGAATTATCCTGTCTGCTAGAATCTTTTTAAAAGTTGGTACCCCTAGCATAGTAGAATTCAGATTTGCAAAACGTCATCGCTTATTTTTCCTTGATTGTGACGTCACGTCAGACCAGCCGCCCGGAGACTGAATGTTACAAGTATTGACGCCCGGTCAGATGGTCTGATGTGACGTCACAAACGAACGTCAAACAAGAGCAGATAAGCGATGCGGATTTCATTTCTGAAACCGGCCGTGCTTGAGATGCCAACTTTGAAGCACTTTTCAAAAGCTACCAGAAGACAAAATACTTCAAATAAAACCAAACAGAGTATTTGGGCTGATATTTCCATCATTAACTAGCCCGCGAAGAATATAAATAGGGAAATATGAAAACCTTTGCATTTCACCTTTAACATGGCGTTAAATAGGAATTATTTTAATATGACATTATTTTTGCCCAGGTGAGTTTCCCGAGTTGTGTGGTCTGAATCTAGTCAATAAAATCATAGAAAACTGTAAACCACCTGCTGTATTAAACTGTTTGCTCAAACAAAAAATATTAGCGGTTGAAAAACTAAAAGTGAGTTCTAAAAATATATAAAAATAAGCCTCGATCACTCTTTTCTAAGCCCCTAGCCAGTCTATAATACCCAGTAAATTACTTCATTAAACTGTCCACTCACTGTGACTTCGGACCACGATCTGTCACTTCAAAACTGTAAAGCTTATCATATTGGGCCCATGTTGAGCCCATTTGCACGATCCGAGGTGCAAAGAACCATGTCTTTGTCATTTGAAGTCGCGATTTTGTCGTCTTTGAGAGTATTTTTTCGCTTTTGCATTCAAGTTGCCTAAACGTGCACGTGACTGAATTTATAATTTATTAACACAGTTTTCGACACAAAAATTTGAGTAAGCAGAAAATCGAAAATTGGTCCAAGACGGAAATCGCCTTCAGGAAAACTGTCATCAGAGCGGTCACTTGTATTGTTCGATTCTCTTGCACACCTTGATGATGAAATTCCTCCCACGCCCAACTAGACTATGGTAGCCTCGAAATAGACGGGCCAGTAGAGTTATCAGAATCTTACCTTTTCCTTCTCCAAGACATTGGATAATGAACATAGACCTCGGACGGCCTGTAAAAATGTCTGATGTGAAAGCTTCTTTTATAACATCAAAACTGTTGAGAATGACAGCTAATTGCCTGCCCATATAAACACTGACGATGTCGCCATACTTCTGTCGGAGACGAGGCCAGTTGTCTCGTGGATCTTTTGACAACTCCCACGTATTCCCCACTATTGGCCATGGATAAAGTCCCGGGGGTAGATTATCTGGTCGCTGGGGTAAAATGAACCATAAACACATAAAAACAGCCAACAGCACCACTATCAAGCTAATATGATCAGCAAATGCCTCCAGGAAAAAACTGTAGTCTATCACAGTGGACATTGTGTCACTGTCGTAGAAAAGTATTGATTGCATACACCTACGAATCCTCTGTCGCACTAACAAGTATCAAGCTCTTTTATTCCCTCCGAATATTGAAATGTAAATCACCATCGGATAATCAAGTTGGAAAATGTCTAATCACTTCTTCTCCTGTGTGTACTATGACAGGTAGATAGGTTGAGAGGTCATACACGGTTCACTGGGTTATCAGGTCAGTGCTATATTACTCTCAATATGTTCGGGGATTCCTCGTCCAACAATTACAGTTCATATCAGCCTGAAATTCAAGACACGTAAGCGACGAAGTTCCTAAAATTCAGGAAATGAGATGATTCTCATCACTTACTTCAGGAACTATGTCCTGGAGTTCAGACTGAAATCCCTGAGAATGAATCGTGGTTGTGGGCCTGCATCATTTTGAGAGTGTACCACACGCAAATAGACACATACCGATAAATGAGAACAAAAATAACGAACTTGGTTGGAAAATATTATCTATAAATGTCTCAAATATTCCAAAATGAACAAGGAGCACATTTTGATCAATTATAAATCCATTTTTATGAAACTGACCGTCGAAAGTTTTTCGAGGCCGATTAAGACAAATACGATTTTGCAGGCTTCAGATGTAACAAAATATTCGACCTCATACACAAAGGAGTTTTCAAAATGCAAAGTCGCATATCTTTCAGAATCATTGCAAATCACCCTTAAACTAACATCGTTACCTTAACACGATGACGAACTGAACTTCGCAAGATGATGAGCTGAGCCCGACATTGCCCACATAGCCCGACAGTAGCGTAAGCGTGAATGGAGTCAGTTTTCACCCGGATGTAGAGGTCATTTGGGGAGGATTTGAGGAGGAGAGGTCAAGTGTGGGACCAAGATGGCGGCTTGGCGGCCATGTTGTACAAGATGGTGGTGTACAAGATGGCGGCTTGGCGGCCATGTTGTACAAGATGGCGGCATTGGCGGCCATGTTGTTCAAGATGGCGGTGTACAAGATGGCGGCATTGGCGGCCATGTTGTACAAGATGGCGGTGTACAAGATGGCGGCATTGGCGGCCATGTTGTACAAGATGGCGGTGTACAAGATGGCGGCATTGGCGGCCATGTTGTACAAGATGGCGGTGTACAAGATGGCGGCTTGGCGGCCATGTTGTACAAGATGGCGGTGTACAAGATGGCGGCTTGGCGGCCATGTTGTACAAGATGGCGGTGTACAAGATGGCGGCTTGGCGGCCATGTTGTACAAGATGGCGGTGTACAAGATGGCGGCATTGGCGGCCATGTTGTACAAGATGGCGGTGTATGGCGGCATGAGAAAAAACGTATAAAAAGGGTTGATTTTTAGTGGATTGGACCATATTCATTGCACTACCTTGCGGAGCTCTCTGGCTCACTGACCTGCCCACCTGCCTGCCTGCCTGCCTGCCTGACCAGCCTGCTTGCCTGCCTGACCAGCGTGTTTGTACGAGAGGAGGACAGAAAGCATGAGACGTGGAGAAGATTTTCCATGGGACCCAGCAGCACCTGCGGTTGAAGTCTTGCCTGAAGACGAGCGTGTGAGGGACATTTATCAACGACACTGGGCTACCATACGCCATTGTTTTCACCGTGACCGTCGTCTATTGGATTTGTATAACTTTCGACTGCAGGACCTCACCTATCTGTCTACCTACGCTGAGAACATTTTCACAGACCAGGTGACAGCGTTCAAGTTGAATATGACATTCGGGTACATTTTACGGCACAAGGAGACGGACCAGGTGCGGTATTATTATCCCAGCAATAATACCTATGTGTTTGACCAGCCGTTCACCGTGACGGATGCGATTTCCCTGGAGCCACTCCTCCACCAATTGACTACGTTGGATCCATTGGAATGGGCGCGGTTGCAACGCCCCAATACCAAATGGCTTGTGGAAATGGTGACCAACGTCACATTTTTCGTCACGAAAATGAGAAATCATCCTATCGGTGCTCCTGTACTACTCCCTCCTTGGCTGCTTCATCGACCCGGACTGTATGCATTAACGGGAGGCCATAAAGGACCCTACAAAGACCGAAAATGTTTGTTTCGGTGTTTGGCCGTGCATGTGGATGAGTGTAATCCCAAGGCTTGTGACAAAGTGGCCAATCACTATTGGGAACAGTACTTAGAGCAGCAAGACTTGGATGAGCGGCACTTCCGTGGAGTGCCTTTCAAGAATTTGGATGACGTGGAAACACTGTTCAACATCAATATCTTTGTATACCGATTACGATGCGAGGAGGATACATTTGTGGCTGAATTGGTTCGTCGTTCAACAGAACGGTATGCTTCTACGATGAAAGTCAATGTCTTCGACGACAATGGCGTGAGTCATTTTTCGCTGATCTACAATATGAGCCAGTACGCCCAGTCTTACAGTTGCGCCCAATGCCATCGGGTGTTTCACCGTTCCCCCGACTTACATCGACACGAGAAAAGCTGTACGAACGCTGTCAATCGAGTATATCCTGGTGGTGTGTATCATAATACGCCTACTATTTTCGAGGAACTGGCCGATGAGGGTCTCATCATATCGGAGGCGGACCGTTATTTTCCCTACCGGGCGTGTTATGATTTTGAGGCCCTGTTGGAGCCCATGGACCTGTTTTCAGCGAAAACACAGTGGACGCAGCGCCATATTCCCCTCAGTGTGAGTATTTCCAGCAACGTACCTGGCTATGACGCTGCACCGATCTGTTTCGTGTCTACCGGCGATTCCCATGAGTTGGTCACCCGCATGATGGAGTATTTAGAGGAAGTCAGTGCGGCCAGTACGGAATTGTTGGTGTCCAAGTTCCAGGACGTACTGGACCAACTGGACGATCGGATTCCTATACCGGGTGTATCGCTTAGTGATGATGAAGAGTCCGAGTCGGAGTCGGAGTCGCAGCCGGAGCCCATGCAGTCGCAGGATGTGCCTTTACCCAAACCGTATGCGGAGAAATTGAAAGCGGGCTTCCTACAATACCTAGGCCAGTTACCGGTGCTGGGTTTCAATTCGGGGCGCTATGACTTGAACATGGTGAAGGAATTTCTCTACCCTTACTTGGCCCAGGCGAATATCATCAAGTCCGTCATCAAGAAGATCAATAATCATATGGCCCTCACTACCACATCACTCCATTTTCTGGATGTACGGAACTACTTAGCTCCTAATTATAGCTATGATCAGTGGGTGAAGGCGTATGACTGTGCACAAACGAAAGGGAGGTTCCCTTACACGTATAAATCGACGCTCGACCGTTTGCAGGAAACACAGTTGCCTCCCCGGGACGCCTTCTTTGACGATTTGAAGCAAGTGGAATATCCGGAAGACACGTACCGGGAACTAGAGCAGGTATGGAACGACCAACACATGCAGACCTTGCGAGATTTCCTGATATGGTATAATAACTTAGATGTGGTTCCTTTCCTGGAAGCGGCCGAGAAAATGGTTCAACTGTTTCGTCGTGAGATGCACGTAGACATCTTCAAGGAGTGCTTGAGTTTACCGGGTCGGGCGCTTCGCCATCTTTTTCAAGCGTGTCCTACGTACTTCTCGCTGATACAGGAAAAAGATGCAGACATGCATGATTGTCTAAAGCAGAACATTGTGGGTGGACCGAGTCTTATTTTTCACCGTTATCACGAGAAGGACGTCACTACTCTCCCCGGTGGAAAACCCTGTGCTAAGATCATCGGTTTCGATGCCAATGCCTTGTACCTGTGGTCTCTGGCCCAACCTATGCCCAGTGGACATTATACACGTTGGTTGGCGGAAGGCCAGCATTTTACACCGCAACGCGCTTCTTACAAGCATCTGGCTGACCAGTGGTTGGATTGGGAAGCCTATCGAAGGGGAGTTACTATACGCCATCAGACCAACGCCACAGAGAAGCGCATAGGAGATCGTCGACTCCCCGTCGATGGGTTTGCCCTGGTGGGTAGGACACCGACCGTATTCCAATTTTACGGTTGCTATTGGCACGGCCACGGATGCCATTTCAGCGCTGGACGCTTCAACGAACGACGTGGAAAAACACCGGAAGAATTACGGGAAGAAGTGGTGGAGAACGGTGATTATGTGAAAGAGAGAGGCTACCATCTGATCGAAATGTGGGAGTGTGAATTCCACACCATGTGCCAGGCCCTGCCTCATTTACGGCGTTTCCTAAAAGAGCGCGAGTACCCGTTGAGTCGTCGGCGACTCCTGAGTCTACCGCAGATGTTCGACGCCATTCGTTCGGGGGACCTCTACGGCTTTGTCGAATGTGATTTGCATGTTCCCGACACTCTCAAGCCTCTCTTCGCCCAGTGCCAGCCCATCTTTAAGAACACGCTGGTGGGTCGAGATGATATTGGAGACACCATGGGGGCCTATGCGGAGCAACACGAGTGTTTGCCTCGACCTCGACGCATGTTGATTGGTAGTATGTGGGCAGAGAAAATCTTGCTGGGCACTCCGTTACTGCAGTGGTACATGAGCCACGGTCTGGAAATTACGAAAATATACCAAGTGATACAGTACGTACCCCACGCCTGTTTTGCGGAGAATGCCAGCATTGTGACGTCTGCCCGTCGTCAAGGTGATCAAGACCCGAGTAAGGCCATCATCGGTGAATCGTGAAAATTGACGGGCAATGGCTATTATGGGAAAACGGTCACCAACCAGGATAAGCACGTGAACGTGAACATTTGTACTACTGCCCAAGCCCGCAAAAAAGTGAATTCTCCTCTGTTTCGGTCCGTGGAGGTCATCGATGACGACACGTATGAAATCACTTCAGCTAAAAAGACTATCCGTTACAACCTACCCCTGCAGATTGGATGTATGGTATACCAGGTGGCCAAGCTGAGGATGCTGCAGTTTCTCTATGATTTCATGGGTGTGTATTTTAACCCATCAGACTGGCAACTCATGGAGATGGATACGGACTCGGCCTACATGGCCGTCTCTAATGCGGATTGGGAGTCCCTGGTGAAACCGGAGTTACGGGCCCAGTATGAGGTGGAACGCGACCAGTGGTTACCTCGACGTGACCATTATCAGTATGATAAGCGTACGCCCGGGCTCTTCAAGCTGGAGTGGAGTGGGGATGCTATGATTGCGCTCTCCTCCAAGACGTATTACTGTTACGGGGGAGACGAAAATAAGTTTAGCTGCAAAGGGGTGAACCGGCGCGATCCCAACATCGACAAAGCCTTGTACTTGAACGTGCTGCAAAGCCAGGCCAGTGCGAGTGGACTAACCGAGGATTTCGCGTGGTGGACCACCAGATGCGGACGTACATCCAGCAACGAGACGCCTTTACTTTCTTTTACCCGAAACGGAAAGTCCTTGCCGATGGCATCAGTACCACTTACCTGGACTTGTGAACATATATTATCTTATACCCGGACTTGTGAACTCTAATGGACATACATATTTGGACTCTAAATTACTCTCTATATACATTACACCATGAACTTGTTTGTCATTCTTTTGAATAAGTACTCGATATACGTCAGTTCGATGACTCGGTTTAACTGTTATATACTCCACTGTGATTTCTCTCTCTATACATACGTTCACCTCAATTCTTGTTTGCAACGTTCTTATATACTTGTACATACATTCTTAAAATGTTCACCTTAATAAATATTTGAACTTCACTTGGGTTTTCATGAAGTTTTTTATTGAACACCACCACCACCGAAACATTCGTACTAACCATGCTCCGAGCAGGTTATATCATGGTGTTAACACCTATGTTGGGTTTCTGGGTATTGATGGGTCACATCCCGAGCACTGAAAGAGTTCCAAATGTTTCCTTAGACGTCCGGATGTTCAACCTCCGAGACTTTTTCACCGGCCTGGCCCGCCCTGGCCGCAGCGCGCGCGCGCGCGGGGGTTCTCCGGCCGCAGCGCGCGCGCGCGCGTCAATGTAGGGAGAGGTTAAATCGACAACATAGAACTTATAGTCATAAACTTAATCTATACGTGTTGGACGAGTCTCTTCACTCACCGTATACACGCACCTCAATGAAATGCCCGCTCCAAACCTAGACCAAAAACACGTACTTGGTCTGTGGGCTGATTTCATTGGCTCTCTATTTTTACTATAGTGCGCTTGCATTCTAACATTGATGGGTTACATTTTGGCCCCATCCTACACCACTGATTTCAGTTTGACTGAATCTCCACCTTGGGCATTGATGCATTTTGAATAAAACACACAAGACAGGGTTTTTTTTTGGTGAGATCTCTTTTTTTTATTCAGTGAACAACAACAACGTGAGAACAACCACGTGAAAACTGAAGCCCAGAACAAGGGGCTTGTACATTGAAAGAACTGAAGCCCAGAACAAGGGGCTTGCACATTGAAAGAACTGAACAAGGGGCTTGTAAACTTAAGCCCAGAACAGCGGGCGTGTATACATTGAAAGAACTTAAGCCCAGAACGGGGCTTGTACATTGAAATGATGGGCGGCCCAGTCATAGACGAGTACATCGCGGTCCTCGGCCTTGGGGTACTCGTCAAACATCTGTACGATGGTAGATAAGGGTCTTCCCCGGCATCGATGGTACAGGTAAAACAAGCAATATTGTCCGCACACGCCACTGGTCAGGCTTTGCAACGTTTGACTGTTCCAACACCACGTCTCTGTGCCTTGATCCATGAAGTCTGTTAAATCGGGATGGAGGGGTGGCAGGCCGTACGGGTCAAAGTATTCGCCCTGCTGTTCTGTCAAGTACACGGCCACCCAGTGTTCACCGGGTCGATCCATCGGGTCCGTGTTGAGAACGTAAGCAGCCGGATACATACGGTCTAATGGAAACACATCTCGGGCGAACACCCCTTGAAAGACCCTACGTGTCTCTGGGTCATTCTCCAGCACGGTGGTTATCTGGTCTGTATCCATGTTAGGTGGAGAAGTCACACAGGACGTTGCGCGCCTTGCCCACTTGAATGATGTTGTCAAACTCGGCGTAGCAGATCACATTGACGGTGGTCGCCAGGGCTCGTGCAAAGTGGATTTCCAACCGTAAGTTGCCTTGCTTGGCCAGGGCCAGCTGATGGTCGTTCTCTAAGGTGGGGGTTAGATCGAAACAGAACAACGTGTATCCGTTCGCGTAGTGCTCCCGACTGATGAAATTCCCTTCGTCCTGGTTGATTTGACCGGTGGCTGTAAACAGGCTCTGATAGGCTCGAATGAAATTCGCGCGCCCAAAGTTCGGGGTTAAGGCCGTGGCTGGCACCTGTTGTCCATCCACATGCAGGGCCACAAAATTGATGCCGAAATGTTGAAAGTCAAACGGATTCTCTGGGTAGGCTCCACTGAAACTGGTATTTTCCACACAGGCCAGGATCAATCGCTTGGGTAGTTCCCCCAGGAACAGGTTTTCTTTGTTGGCGCCCATATTTCCAGCAGGCACAGAGAACACTTTGGTTTGTACACGTCGGATAGGGTACTGGGCTGGTTTTGTTTCCAAGGCTTTCATGTGTCCCAATTGAACGGCTGGATTCGGTTTCACTTTTCGGACATACAGGACTGCGTCTTGGATGACAATCTTATAGTCCGCTGCATGCCCCTCTACGTTAGTGGCCATCAAGGCGAAGGTCGGAGGCGCCCGTATCAGTCGGATTTTGATGGGGATCTTGTTCAAGAGGTACCGGTCTTGCATGAACATGTCTGCGTGCAGTCGACCGATCATATCCACCGAGGCACTGTTCGCAGTGAAAGCCTTCCGTTTGTTATATCCCCCATTGTCCACCGTGTCCATGTGCTCGGGCGTGTCCCTGTAGAATAAAGCGGTTGTCAGCTGAGATTTTTTAGCCTCTCGGCCATACGACAACAGTGTCTCGATGTAGGCTCGATAGGGGTACGTGTTGGTGGAGTCACTGATGAGTTTGTCGCTGAGAAAAATATCCACCTGCTGAAACATCGAGTGCAGCCAGAGATTCGTCGGGCCCACCGTTGCAGCTTGGACGATTCTGGTGCCATCCCCACTGACCACCTTGGCTTTCACATACAAGTAGGTATGGGCTAAATCCACATAGGCCGTATCCGCATTACTGATGGTGAACTCGATGGGCCCGGTTTCGTTGATGCTGGAGAGCGGGAGATGCTCCACCCATAATCCTTGTTCGACACTGGTCTGTGTGGGCGGCACGGTCCACAAATCAAATTCACTGTTGGTGGAGGGGCAGGACTCGGCGTGGATCAAGGACATGTTTTAAGAAAAGATATCCTTTGTCTTCTTCGATGTGCGTCGTCGCTGGGTCGGTCGTCGACTGGTGCGTGGTCTCGGTGGGGCAGCTCTTTTATTCCCTACGGTGCGTTGTGCTTTGGCCACCAAGACGCCTCCCGCTTCTTTGGCCCGCCGTTTCAAGGATTCTTTGGGTGCCGTACCCCCCAAGACATCACCGGCCACTTGCAGTCCACTGCGTACCGCTTGTTTGCCGATTGCTTTCACCCCACGCGTCACCAAGGGCAGGAACGTTTTGACGATGCTGCCGAGTATGTTCCCCAGTCCATGTCCACGTTGCATGCGTGCACCACTAAAGACCGGAAAGCCACCCCCGGCCTGTTGGGCATAATAGTCCATATAGCTGCATGCATCGCACTCGTAAGGTACTTTCATTATGCAAAGTGGGGAGCACGTGCTTGTCGAAAATGAAGTGTCAGCACCACTTTTCCTCGTTCGAATGCCACCGGTCGTCCCGTGTCATCTCTTATATCCACCGTGATCGTGTTGATGTCAGTTTGTCGTACGGGCAAGTAGAGCATGTGGGTGAAACTGTGGGTGACTTGACCTCCATACGTCTTTTTAATGGGGACCACCCGTAACAGAGGTGTGTTGATATCGCCCACGATGTGGTTGTCCACCACGTCCGAGTAGACGTAGAGTCCGTACATACCCGACTTCATATCCATCGGCATCTCGCCATGGTGTTCGGTGGGACCAGCGAACGTCTTTAGATCGAAACCCAGCATTTGCTGTAGGATAGGACTCAGTACGACACTCGCCTTGCCGGTGACGATAAGCTCTGCCTTGTCGTTGTGTGCGTTGTAATCGAAGTCCACGTGATTCTTGAAGGGATAGGCTTTGATGGGTTTTGAAGTATTCGTCACCTCCCGTAGAGCCTTATAATGCAACAGTCTTGACAGCCACCCATGAACTCTTTGGGGGTATCGTATTGGCCTTCGGGCAGGGTGAGTCGGGTGTTTTTGCCTTCGTAGGTCACCTCGTACCACACTTCATTGGCTCGCACGTTGTACCACGAGTAAGGGTATTGGATATCCACGAGGCCACATTCCCATCGTCCAGGTAAATGCAACGGTTGCGGTAACTGGGTGACGTACTTGGCCACGGTGTTGTCAGGAAACACATCCAGCGAACTGTTACTGGGTAGGGTGAGGTAAAACATGGCGACTGAGCTGTCCTGCTGCTGCTGTTGGTTTTAATAGGTGTTCCAGGCCTTGGGCGGTTGTGTCTGGCGTCGTGTTCGTCGCGTTGACTTACTACGTGTCACGGCTCTGGAGATATGGGGTGTCCTGATCGAGGGTGGTTTTTTAAAGGTCTGAAAAGAAGGTGCCCGTTGTGGTGGTGGAGTTTTGGGGGGTGACTCCGGTTCCCAGTCGGCTTCCCAAGGTTGTGGTGAGAGTCGTGGTGCACGAGTCGGTGAGTCACGCTGCATAAAGGCCCAGCGGTGGGGGTTTCCCACCAATTCCTGTGGTACATGCATGTCTTTCAAGCCTTGAGCGAAGACCTCCCATCCTCGAGGATCGGTGTGCGATCTGCGTTGACGCATCAGATCATTCACTAAATCCGTCATGTGGGTGCCGGGGACCACCCGATTCTGTACCAGGAGTTCGCCTTTATCATTCCAAGTCATGTTAGGATTCTGTTTCATCCGTTGTAATACCAGGCCAGCTTGTTTCTTGAACGATGCAGGTACACCCTTCAGCACTTCGTCTTCCACCCACTGTGGGGCTGTGGGGGCTACCCCTGGTAATGGCGGCTGTTGGAACGGTGCTGAGGTCGGCGGTCTGTCACGTGGTGGTGGTGGTGGTGCTGTTGCTGGGGTAGAGCGAGTTTTGTATTGGTCCATGAACGTCATGTACCGTTGAAGCGTCTCATTGTACCGTTGTACTTTCTCACTGTCGCTTAATCCCGGTCTCTGTAAGATCTGTTGCATCTCTCCATCGAGGCTGTTTATGGTCTTCACCGTAGGTGGGACAGGGTAGGGTGATTGGAGGTTTTGCAGGAACCGTGGTTCGACGAGGACCATTTTTTTCGTGTGGTTCATTGTCGGTCGAAGAGTCCACCCAATACTGGACCCAACACAGAAGCGGCCAACGGTGCTAAGATGGCCCCGAGAAAGCCGCCTTTCTGTAACACCTTTTCTTTTGTGTTTGAGGGACCCGCTTCTGGACTAAGGTTCGGAGACCTGTCTTATGCTTGGCCAACTTGGTCTTCTGAGCCGGAGTCAGTGGTACGTTGCCTTTTAACAGGTTGTACCCGATCTCGCACAGACAGCGTACAAGGTCAGGGTCCGCACCGCGTACAATGGTTCGGACTAACTCGGGTGGAGCCGTCTTCAATACACGGAGCGTGGGAGCGTGCTTCCGTACTCGCGCAGACATCCTGTACAACTAATGCTAGAACCCACAACTCTGCTCTTTTTATCTACCTCAGAGACAAAGTCAACCCTGCTGTGGTATTCATTCTTTTTATTATTCCCCATCATCAAACACACAGACCCCAGCTGGGGGAGCCACTGTGGGTGTGTTTACATTATTTTTGCATGTACACGTGGTGGGTCTCTCCGGGAAAGATGCCGGTCCGTAGTCGAAGGTGCTCGGGGGTGGCTTGCTTGAGGTCGAAGAGCATATACCCGTGCTGAGGGGTTGTGGCATCTTTGAAGGCTTCCAACACAAACGGTGTGCGGCCGGGATACATCTGTCTCTCCAGGTGCAGCAGTTGAGTGGTATCTCTCGGGTTTTTGAAGACCACCAGGTAGTGGGCATTTAAGCTGATGTTCCGATGTTCTTTGTTTTTACTGAACAGATTCTGCACAATGTAGATGATGCTGAGCTGTCGATGATGGCTGCCTTTGGTAAAGAGTTGGGTCACCCGCGCATCCGTCTCCGCCATGAGATCATCCAGAACCACCAAGGTGTCGGGTTCCAAATCGGCCAGGTTAGGTAGGCCTTCCACGAACGTGATGTGGGGCATTGCTGCATACGCTGCCTGCCATTCTCCGTAACACCACACGACTCGGGCAATGGCTGGAGTGATCATGCTGTCGGCGTGTTCGAGGAGCTCCCTGACGAAGTGCGTTTTGCCGGAGCCCATCGGTCCTGCGATGACGCAAGTGAAGGGATGCTGCCACCCAGGGTCCATGGTTCGAGGTGTATCCGTTGTCGTGGTAACCCGCTCTTGTAAATTTGGTACGAGTGAACTGGAGTGGTGGCGGGTACAACGTCGGTCGTCGTTGTCTGTTCACTGTCAGGGATGATGATGGGGGTGGGTACAACGTGGGTCGTCGTTGTCGGTTCACTGTGAGGGATGAAATCCGGTGGGTGTTCAGACGTAGTGGATGTACTTGGTGTAGGTGTAGAGCTTACACTCGACGTGGCTTGTACACGGGGTGTGGTGGTGGTGGTGGTGACTGGGCTCGATACGGGGTTGACTGGTGCTCTCTGTAGACCGGTTTCACTGGTGGCTGGTGTTCTCAGTTGGTTAAGTAACGTGCTGACATAGGCTACGTCGTAAAACACACCTCCGTACAACACACTCAGCAGGGTTAGCACTAGCACCACAAAGCCCACTTGTGCTTTGCGCGTTTTGGGAGACGCTGTGTTCAGAGGCAGCTGCTGTTGGTCCATAGCACTGTGGTCGAACGTGGAATGAAGGATGACGGCAGTGGTGTCTGGCTTTATAGTCATTTCACCTGGTTGGCAGCGACCCAGGAATTGAAGGAACTGGGCCAGCCTTGCCATTTGACGAAATGAAACAGTTTGCCACGCCGACGTTCCGTTTTCAAAATCTGCTCCACCGTGTAGTAGTCTTGCTGTGTTTTTACGACAGGCTGTAATTCCGTCTCGTAAAACGCCCCTAGCAACGGTTCCCCTTGAAGATCTTCCTGTTCATAGATTCGCTGCTGTCGGGGTAGGCGCCGTTTAATCAGGAAGTGCTCATCGCTCCAGTTGGGCAAGTAACTTTTCTCGAGCTTGCCCTTGACTTTACTGATCCGTACAGGGTCTCCGACCTTGTACACCGCCTTCGTCGTTCGCTGCGATGGCCTGGGGTACAAGACACGCCGGACTTGGGCTTCATTGCGTTGGGTCACGGTAATGGGGGCTCTCTCTATACTTCGATGATAGGCTCGATTGTAACCCTCACCAGTTTCGGGAGAACATCGATGTACCGCCTTGTATTCTTATAGGTGAAATATTTATACATGCGGCCTTTGAATGTCCTGTTGAACCTTTCCACCACGGAAGCCTTGGTCTCGTTGTACGTATGGAAGAAAAACACCTTCTGTTTCTTGAGAAAGGCTTGGAACGGTCTGTTGAGGAATTCCGTGCCTTCGTCAGTTTGCAAATACAAAGGTTTGCGCCCGGTCTTGAAGATGTCTTTGAACGCCGCTATGAGATTTGCCCCCGTTTTCGTCCGGATGGGTACCACCCACGCATAGTTGGATAGGATATCGATGCACGTCAAGATATACCGATTCCCATCGTTGTGTTTGGCAAAGGCGCTCATGTCGACCAAATCCGCTTGCCACTGGGCATCTGTTCCTCCCACGATCACCCGGTTCCGTAGAAAATGGCGACGGACAGATCGATGTAAGGTATAGGTGTCTTGTCTTCTTAACCAATCTCGGACTTGGGCACGTTGTATCCCCTGGGGTTTGGCCGCTCGATAGAGAGCCGACAATGCGTTATAGGCCGCCGGACTGTCGGTTGGGCTTCAGTTTTCACGTGGTTGTTCTCACGTTGTTGTTCACTGAATAAAAAAAAAAATGAGATCTCACCAAAAAACCCTGTCTTGTGTGTTTTATTCCTAATGCATCAATGCCCAATATGGAGATTCAGTCCAACTGAAATCAGTGGTGTAGGATGGGGCCAAAATGTAACCCATCAAGGTTAGAATGCAAGAGCACTATAGTAAAAATAGAGAGCCAATGAAATCAGCCTACAGACCAAGTACGTGTTTTGGTCTAGGTTTGGAGCGGGCATTTCATTGAGGTACGTGTATACGGTGAGTGAAGAGACTCGTCCAACACGTATACATTATGTTGATGACTATAAGTTCTAGGTAACCCATGAATGTTAGAATGCAAGAGCACTATAGTAAAAATAGAGAGCCAATGAAATCAGCCTACAGACCAAGTACGTGTTTTTGGTCTAGGTTTGGAGCGGGCATTTCATTGAGGTACGTGTACACGGTGAGTGAAGAGACTCGTCCAACACGTATAGATTCTGACTATAAGTTCTATGAGCATAATGCATGAAACTGGTTTTGAACACCGTATTAGCCAATCAGTGGCCTAGAATGGAGCCAAAGGTAACCCATCCATGTCCAGAAAACATTACCCGGGTGTACAAGAACCCAGATGTAGGCGCGGACGTCAGCGAAAGCACACCGTGAGTGCCCCAATTCGATTGGCTGATTGTTCGACCGCTGATTGGTTCTTTTTCTCGACCGCTGATTGGCTCTTTTTTCTCGACCGCTGATTGGTCCAAATGGACCTGCCCATCCTTCCCAGGTTCATTTACAATCCCCTTTTTGTGCTCAAGCTCTGACTATAGCGATGCCGCAACATTGTCTCATTGGACATTGGACCGTTTGACCTGGAGGTGACCCTTTGACCTTTTGACCCGCGTCCGCGCGGGCACTGCCGGGGATGACGCGCGCACTTCCGGAGAACCCGCGGCGCGCTCGGGCTGGGGAGCCGGGGCGGAGCGGGGCGGGAAAACACACCGGCGGTTGAACATACGGACGTGTAAGGGGAAACATTTGGAACTCTTCTATGTTTGGAGGTAGTTTTTAGTGAAAAACCCGGAAGTGACGTCATACAGGGTCCAGTTTTCGACACTGAGTGACCACATCCGACAAAATGGCCAGTTTTCGACACCGGATGTGCCGCCATCTTGAACATACGTGCCGCCATCTTGGATATGTCCCATAATGCACCGGGTCAAAATTCTCGCTTCTGATTGGACGAGAGCTCTGGGACGGATTTGAAATACTCGCTTCTGATTGGACGAGATGATGTGCCGCCATCTTGAACATACGTGCCGCCATCTTGGATATGTCCCATAATACACCGGGTCAAAATACTCGCTTCTGATTGGACGAGAGCTCTGGGACGCATTTGAAATACTCGCTTCTGATTGGACGAGACCTCCGCATTGCATCTGCGCATGCGCAGAATGATATTCCTACCGCACACCCAGCCCATCAGATGCCCCTTCACGAATGCTTCACCTAGATACCTCATTCGACCCCATTGGTCCATTAGGGGCTCCCCTACATCCCAACACGGCTATTTTCATACCCCTGTGCCACCGCGCATGCGCAGAATGCCGATAGTTCAACCCCACACCCAGCCCATCAGATGCCCCTTCACATAAGCTTCACTTTGATACCTCACTCGACCCCATTGGTCCATTAGGGGCTCCCCTAGCTCCCAACACGGCTATTTTCATACCCTTGGGCCACCGCGCATGCGCAGAAGGCCGATAGTTCAACCCCATACCCAACCCATCAGATGCCCCTTCACGAATGCTTCACTTTGATACCTCACTCGACCCCATTGGACCATTAGTAGCTCCCCTAGCTCCAACACGGCTATTTTCATACCCTTGGGCCACCGCGCATGCGCAGAAGGCCGATAGTTCAACCCCACACCGAGCCCATTAGATGCCCCTTCACATAGGCTTTACTTTGATACCTCACTCGACCCCATTGGACCATTAGGGACTCCCCTAGCTCCAACACGGCTATTTTCATACCCTTCGGCCACCGCGCATGCGCAGAAGGCCGATATGTCAACCCCACACCCAGCCCATTAGATGCCCCTTCGCATAAGCTTCACTTTGATATCTCACTCGACCCCATCGGACCATTTTATCTAGGGACTACTTTTTCTCCACGGAAGCTTTTTCCCCGAGACCGAATCACCGCCAAAACCGCGGCCAGACCGCATCACCGCGGATGAATACATCCTGTATACATCCCCTCCAACAATTGGAACTCTCCTGTGCTGGAGGTAGCTTTTGGTCCTTCTGCCGGAACTATACTGCACTTGACCTCTCCTCCCGCCTCGTTTCCGCCCCAAATGACCTCTACATCCGGGTCAAATATTACTTCATTTAGCCTTTGTACACTACTTATCTTTCACTTCTTCCGAAATAAACAATTTTCAACCATATGCTTACATGCGAACCACACTGACCCCAAGCAAACAAATATTATTAAAAATGATTGTTGAGTGGACGCCTGGGTAAGCCCTTTCTCAACTCATGTTCGGGGAGTTATAATTTTAATTAATAACAACTTTGCATACAAAATTGAAGAAATACACACAGACCCACTCTGAAACTTCATAATAATTAACATAGAAATACACGAGACACCAGTTACACTAGTCGGTTTATACGGACCAAAGGCTGCCAAGCATTCTATTTACAACAAGATCAAATTATAAATGACATTAGCAACTCTTCCTTCATTATGTGTGAATATTGGAATGTAATCTTAGACCGAGAATTAGACTGTTACTGACACGTCAGACATTTTAAAGGAACATCGAGAATTTTCTAAAAAAAAATTTTACTCGAAACAAGAACTTCTAAATTTGAATAGTGATGACTTCTTGAAAACCTGAAAATTTCAAGGACTAAATAATACAAAATCGAATAAACTGAATTGTGCAATGCTCTAAGAAATATGAGAAAAGAAAAAAGTCTGAGTATTGATGGATTCCTCTTCGAATTTTATAAAATGGTTTGGAAACAGCTGAACGGGTTCAACTTGAGATCAATTAATGTCGGATTTAAAACAGGTGATCTCTCGATTACTCAGAAACAAGGAGTCATCACATGTATATCGAAGCCAAATAAACCGAGAAATTTCATTTAAAAAATGGCGACCAATAACTCCTTTGAATGTTATCTATGAAATGGCATCTGTTTCAAAAGCAAACATGTTAAAGACGGTATCGGACGAAATTATACATGAGGGTTAGGAGGGTTTCATCTCTGACAGGTATATGAGAATATCAGGGTGATCTGATGTTAGAAACAAGAAATAAAGAAATACCAGGTTTACTTCAATGATCGACTTTGAAAAATCAGCGATACGGATTTGATATTTTGGAACATCATGATGTCTTGCCGGCATCATTGAAAACTGTTGACCGCTTCTCTCTTGCAGGAAACAACCCTATGTTTATGTATACTTTTGTCTTTTTGAATTTGGTGCTAATACTGTTATATGGAAATGGAATAGGTCTTTGGATTATGGACGCGGATATTCTCTAATGGACGACGGCTGGATTATGAATGACGGACTAGACGCTTGTAATTTGACTCTGTTCCCTAGGCTTTCAATTCAAAAGTTATGAAAGCCGTCATTTCGGAGAAAAAATACAAACTTGGATACAAATCATTATACGCAACAAGTCAAACATGTATAATTCAAAACGGACATATCTCGTCTTTCTTCCAAAATGGTCGGGGTTGTAGGCAGGTTTATCCGATTTCGCCACATATATTCTTATTGTGTTCAGAAAGTTTAGGATCAATGGTTAGAGTAAATGTAAAATTGAATTCAGAATCAGCTAATACGCAGACGACACACGGAGCAATCACCATATTAAACACTGGAATGTATTGAGATGTCCTTCAAACATTCTGGGCTAAATATAAACTCGGAGAAAAGAAAGGCCGCTTGGATTAGGGCGCTTACGTATCAGAATTAAAAAATATGTCAAAACTTAACGCTCGATTGGGTGAACGATTTTAACCTTTAAGGCATAAACTTTTCCAATACTTATTTCTATGACATATGGAAAACAAATTATCTCGCAAAACTTGAAGAACTTAAGAAAGAGCCGAGCAAATAGAAAAGAGAATTATAATTATGTTGTTTGAAATTACGATAATTAAATCCCTGGCATTGTCAAAGCTGATACATCTCTTCCTCGCCAGTCAAACCCACCTGATACATTCGTCAAGGATGCAAATACGGTGTTATTCAAATTCCTATCGAAAGGCGGGGTTGACCGTATGAAACGCATTGTTATAACCCAAGACAATACACTTGACGGATTGAGAATGGTGAATATTTACACTCTTATATCCTCTCCAAAATATAGATCTAGATAAGAAGATTAATATATCACGAAAAAAATGTCAAAATTTTGTGATTGAGCCAAAAATATATGATACGAGTATATTAAGATGCTGATAGCTGAAACCAGCAACCCTTTCTGGAAATACGTCTTTAAATCTGGTCATGTACTATGTCACATGCTTGAGCACCTTCCTGTTGAGGACGTTCAGAAAGAACCTCTTTGGTATAATGGTCATTTTAGAAAAAGTTTTTCTTCTAGCTCATTAGTATAAGTGTAATGTTAAATATTTACGTGACATTATTGACTCAAATGGCAAAATATTGAGATTTGAGAATTTCAAAAATAAATTTGATATAAAGAGAACTTTCCTAGATAATAACAAACTGAAACAAAATGTCCATGGAGCATGGATAACTAGAATGTACATGGAATTTAATCACCAATTACGGACATGCCGATAAAAACAGTTTACTATCGGTTTTTGACATGGCAGAAAAAGGGATGTCTATGCTACTATATATATATAACCTATTGAATTATCAATCAAATGTATGGTACCAATTATATCTTTTGAAAAATGGGAGAAGGCGCTGAATACACCAGAAAATATACAGTGAGAAAACGTTTTTAAAACATTACACCATTGTCAAAAAAAGAATGCCAGTCTTAAAGATGCCCGGTTCAAAATTGTACATAAAATTTTACCAACAAAGTCATTATTGTACCAAATTGGTTTATCTAACACTAACCTGTATGACCACTATAATTAAGATATATAAACTTAAGAACGTTAATTTATTCATGTTAGATACCGGTATGTAAAAATACCGTGGGATAATCTCGAAGTTTGGTTGAAAACAGAACTCGAAATGATGGATGTGATCGGGGTAGATAGGAAAATCCTGGGTTATGAATACAAACAATGTAGGCAGTAACACACTGATATTACTAACTGAAATACAAATACTCTTCAAAATTCAGTACCGGTACGTTAAAATTCCATTGAAAGGCCCTGCAGAACAACCTTCACCAAAACAACTTCATTGAAAAATATGCGACAGCAGCCACTGTGACTGGTGAACAGATTAAACAGAAGGTTCGGTTTTTTTTCTCGAAAATTATCACACACAGAACACAGCGAGGGAACTCCAGGATTTGCGAACAATACCATTAACTAGCTAGTTAAGGATCTAAATACGCAAGAGAACGCAGGTATGTTTATTATATACATCATGGCTATTACATATGGGTGAAAAATGCAGGTCAAATATATATATATGATAAAGCCCCCCAAAAAAAAAAAAAACTTACTCATTCTGTTAAAACGCTATCTATCCCTGCTTGTTTTACCGCAGTAAGCAATCATTCATTAATTGGGTCACCTTCCACGTTGTAAACTGGTTTATGTAAAAGTTATTTCTAAAAAAAAATGACGCTATCGTTCCGCACCCTGAACATATTAATTGACAAGGAAACAAAACACCAGGCTAGTCTCAACACGTAACGTTTCAAGAGACATTTAACATAAAAATCTGCGGCAACTGTTCGCCCCAAATTTACGTTAAAAGTAAATTACGTTAAAATGCGGATAGGAATCGGTGAAATTAATTTTTATCTTATACAACATCATACTAGACTGCTAATATTTTGAAAATATTCTTACATTTTAAACTTGTCTGAGGCGTGTAGTATGCAAATATATCTTTTATATATAGGATAAGATTTTAGACCGAAGCAATATTTGCTAAGTGGTGTATAAAAAAAGAAAACAAAGAGATAGAGAGAGAGAGAGAGTGAGATTCAATGTCACCTTCACGCAACAGCGCAGAAACATTATTTTCGCTGTATAGAAACAAGTCTAGCCCTAAAATGCCCTGATAGTCTGCTGTGAAAAAATGCGAGACATATATAGGTCACCGCAAAAACCGCATCTTGATGTGTCATCCCATTACGAATATTTCCTCTTTACTCCAGAAAGGAATTAGATGGGGATTTCTCGTGAAGCTTCCCTGGAATCTCAGAAAACCATGTATAAATGTTTTTCATGCTTTACGAGTCGTACCATAGATATTGTTGTATCCACGGATCCGTACCGTGGCTCGCTCACTTGCAAAAGCAAATAAGTCGACGACTACTGCTGGTGAGGGTGTTGTTATTCTACTATTGTCGTTATCTGGAGAGCCTAAACTGTTAGACATAGGTGTGGCTGATCTCCCTTCATTTGGACCACCTTTTATGAAATTTTTAACTGCTTCGAGTGGGTTAGAGAGGAAGCTTTTCCTCTCTATTCCTGGCTTTATAGCTTTACATTTGCTGCAGATCTGTTGTGATAAGGCGTTAGAAAAGCGACACTTTTCACACTTCTACTCCAAGTCTGTTTCTGCTCTCTCAGCCACAGGAGCTGATCCTTATTCTGTTGGTACTTTCGGGGCTGTCTGCGACACTTTGGGGGTCGACACTCTACCGTTCTCATTGCCCATCCTTGTTCCTCTTCCACTTGCTGTATGTGTCTTAGAATTCTGGCCGACCGGAGCAATTACAAGCGTCTAGTCCGTCATTCATAATCCAGCCGTCGTCCATTAGAGAATATCCGCGTCCATAATCCAAAGACCTATTCCATATTGCATATAACAGTATTAGCACCAAATTCAAAAAGACAATCATAGTATACATAAACACAGGCTTGTTTCCTGCAAAAGAGAAGCGGTCAACAGTTTTCAATGATGCCGGCAAGACACCATGATGTTCCAAAAATATCAAATCCGTATCGCTGATCAGTATTCTTAATCCATAATATTCGTTGTAAAGTCGTCATCTAAAGAATGATGTATCTCTGTCACGCTTTGATTGTGACCGTTCATATGAGTACCATGAGGATCTTGTCAGAAGAAGTAGAGCTCCTGCTCTTGAATTTCTCTGGAATGTCAGATGGTATTGTGGGTTTCCTGGGGGTGCCACATAGTTCACAATGTGACCCCCCCCCCCCCCTCATTCTCAAGAGTACATTGTTTGCAAACCCATACTAGATTGGGATGATGTCTAGGGTAATGAACCCGTGGTTCGAACTGGAGAACATTAGCGTTGGTCACCCTCGGCACCTGCCCATTGTAGCACATTGACCAGCCGATCGTGGCCTACATGTCTGAGGGTCGGATTTGTGATGATGTACCTTATGTACTGGAAAAAACCCACCTCCACCTCCAGGGGGATATACACTGTCAACATGACCACATTGAGGGCCTCCCCTGCATGGTTAGGGAACGTCCCATGAATCCTCGAACTCATGAATCTTACACACATCAATAGAGTCGAAATACTTGAGCATTTCTTCAAATGCTATCCAGACAATGCCCTCACTATCACCATGGAGCATCATCAATCTCAGTAAACTCAGATATAATATCACGGAATGTTATATCTGAAGTCAGCCCTATATAAATCCCGTGCGAGTTGAAACTACTAATGTTAGCCAATCAGATGGATAGCTCGTTGTAACTATTTCAAAATCACACCGACAGTAATTACACACGGTAGCTCGTGGTCTAATTTATAAACATTATCCTGAAACAGTTTCCAAATATTGCATCATTTCCAGACAGGGTCCTTAACCATCAAAGAGTTTACTCCCGCCGAAAAGTCTGGCTTTGTTAGGGGTATAGAAAATATCAAAAGATTGTGCCGCGCGAAGATGTTAATCTCCTTGAAGTAAACGGCAATCATTGTCAGAGCGAAAAGGTTGAAATGGTCGTGATTGGCTTATTATGGGATCTCGTAGAATATCGGCGAACATTTCGCATGAAGTTTTCATAGCGTTACGTCTAGATGATATTCCCCTGATTTACCATCTTCGTTTACCTAGATTGGGAGCATCATCTCCTCCCTGCAGGCAGGACTTTGTTCCACTGAGCGGAGAGGTCTGAACAATGTCCCTGCCAGGAGAACTGACCCCAGGGGTTCCGTAAACGTACAAGAAGATATGCGGACATCTAAGACAGAATAAACATGCCTGGGTCTTAACCCAAGTCGTTCATAGTCTTCTTCATTTATCACCATATTACCACCTCCACAAGACGCCCCCATCAGAAACCCGGATTCTCTACAGCTAAGTAACCTTGCCCATATCATTTCTGGATCAATCTCTTCATCACGCTGGGAATATGCCCGCAGTTGTATGCTCTCACATGGTGCGCCGGTCAGTGTGGACAGTCACGCAATACATTTCCCAGCCTCGTAGCTCCCATGTAACTTAGCTAAAGCCTTCTCGATTAGAGGAACCCACAGCTGTTTACGGTGAGCCTTGGAGAATATAAGTTTGCCAATATGATCACACGGGGAAAGGTCATCCATGAGGACAGTACGCCAAGCCCCTTCTTTACACAGCCGGACCTGGCACGCTCCCTGATTACAGTACTGTTTAGCCAGTATGATGTTCTCCACCAACTCTGGTCTCTCAGCTAGAACTGCCAGGGCACTGAGGAACCAACAGTTTCCCATGATGCTTTGCGATATATCAGACGGCAATGGTGTGCGGTAAACTTTCCACTCAATATCACCAGCGGAGTCGGGGATAATCTGCTCGGGGCGTAACCGTGACCACTGAACCTGGCCAGGCAAGATAGGTACTTTTCTCTTGTGAGAGGTGAACATAAAAGCCGACACAAGACGGAAAGCGATTCGAGACACAGCCATCAATTTATTTGCCCTTTCAATATATTTTCTGGTTAGAATTGGATTCAAAACTGTGACATAGGTATATTGTTGTGTATTGATTTACCGCTGGAGCGTACCCGAATCGATATGAAAGACGGTCCACCGGCAAATTACTACAAATACTTAGCGAAAGATTGATAGATTCGTGATTTTTGCTTCTGATATCTGACTTGTCGCCTCCTGCAAACGCATGCACTGGAGACGATTTTTAATGACTTCTTAATTTTTGAGCCATAAAGACCTTGACCGTTGACTTATTCGCAACAATTTTGACGAGCGACATGTTGACAACTCCATCGAAATTTCATGGAAATCCGTCAATTTTGCGTTCATCATCGTGAAAGATGTCAGAGTGACACCGTCTTTACTATTTGCCTTTCCATATTATGGAGCCTGATTTTATAATAGCGATTGACGCTAAGGTTCAGAATTTCACCAGGTCACTTCCCTAACCATTTCAACAGACAAACTTTTCTGACACGCATCACACCACGACGGACATTATCAACTCTCTGCCTCAAAGGATATAACATATCTTTGTTGAGCTAACGAATGGATATACAACTCTATCTTTTTCTTGCATTCGATCGTTTTCTAGCTCCAATCTTCCAGAATGCATCAGTTGATGATGAACATTCGAAAATAACGCAAACATATGCAAGACACAACTACATTTCATGGGACCTGGCTCACGTTACGTACTCACTTAAATTTGGAACATTTTGTATCGGTTAGTAAAGGCAAGATATTCCACACTTATAAAGACGAGATCGTGCTGAACCATATATTGGAGACACAGTTTGCACTGGTGCATAAAACAGATTCCTTGGATCACACACGATAAACAACTAAACACATAATATATATGTAGGCCTATGTTAGTTGATAAGCGCCGAATTCAGAGTAGGCGTATTGTCGAACTCTGAATGTTAATTATCTCCCCTTGCCGCCGTGGAGAAGGGACAACGCAAATCTTAGCTCTTTGTCTAACTATCCTGGCTATACATTGATTAAAGGTTATACAAAATGGTCTCAAAATCTGCTACTTTTTTGTGCTAAATTGTTGTAGAGGTGATTATATAGACTTGTTTTACATTTTCGTATGTTTTCAAACTGCCCAAGGTTGGAAATAGCAGCAGTAAAGTGCGACAATTTCATGCCCCTTTCAAAACGGCGAAAGCTGTGACCGCTTGACCTGTGACGTCACAACCTGATTACGATCTCGCTCAAATGCCTGTTGTGACGTCAAAATGTCAGCGACATCACGCTAGAACTCCCACAGTTGGGTGAATCTTTCGTAACAACACCCGACGTCATAGACTATGACGTTTAGGGCGCAATCGTAATCAGGTTGTGACGTCATGCACCAGAGGTCACGGCTCCAATACGTTTTCCCTCACATGTGTGCTATTCGTGTCCTAAAACCCACTTCGACGACATTATTCGAGAAAAAAAATACTAATTTGTTGTTTGGAACACTACTGGGTATGTTTCAATGCAAAGTAGTATAGAGTCATTTGGTATAACCTTTAAAGACTTCTACTGTTGCACGATTAGTTACGCAAATGCTGACGATTGCAGTCTAATTATCGCGGCTATACTTTGATAAAACAATTTTGCAATGACAGGATTAATTATTCAAATCAAAACGTGTAAGAAAAAGCAATTGTTTGTAATAATCTGCAGGGGAGATAACGTCCGTCTCCAGTAAGATAATCTGTCGAACAGTTAGTGAGAAAGTGGGACAGATATCCTAAGTGCGCATTCCAGTCATGAGCACTATGGCCACTATGCCAGACAGAAGATACATCGCCGTCCCGGCACATGTTACATAGAAGCTCCAGCTGATGTCATCTTTGGTAAAGACCAGAAATTCAATTTCCTGAAAACTCCATCTTAACCCATCTTCCATCTTTGCTCGAAATACAGCAATTCCGATCAGGTTAAAGATGTAATCAGCCTCAAATCTAGGCTGGAATCGATCTCTCTCAAACTCCGCGAAAGTGACATATGTTACGACAGGCACAAAATAAAACACATTTGTCCATAAACAAATCAACTTGTTTCCACCATTCAGGAGAAAATAGAAGGAATTTGTCTTTAAAAATAAACGGCATGGCATGCCGTTTATTTTTTCGATGGCCGTGTCAACAAGCGTTTACACGTGTGGTGCATTCTGCCTACGTATGCTCTGCCACTCTACCGAACCTGAGGCACGAGCCATGACGTCATCCCATGTCTGCAGCTGTTCAGCATTCAATTTCGTGAGCGTCGCTACGTCACTCACACGTCACGCAGTGACGTCATTTTCCTCTCCACGCACAGCACATATTCAATGGCGAAACAGAAAGCCAGTCGAAGCGGACAGAGTTTCAAGTTTCTCTGACAAGATATTCTTGCATTCGTTGTATATGGCAATCCCACTATCATCAAATATAATACCTATGATGCTTTAGCAAACTTCGCTGCAAATAAAACTGACGGGAGAGAGTTTACAAAATCCATCGATTTTGAGGCTGATTACATCTTTAAACACCACTGAAACATACAAAATAATCAACTAGTTTTTGATTGGTACTGATTGGTAAGTGTTAATTCCATCAGTATCTAGATTTATAATTATAATTAATGAGTGTTTCTTCATAATCAATCTATGTATAACTCACATCAATTTATATTGTGAATAACGTTTAAGGATGTCCGCTGGTGGTTTTTGGCTTTGGCAGCCATTTTGTCTGTTTTTCCTATTGGGTTATCTCCCTTTCCTAGGTTAAGAGATGGGGATATCCTTTAAAAGCCTTCTAGCCGAGAAGTTTGCACAGCAACATCCATCCAATTTGATAGACATTGTGATTATCTGCAGACGGATAGAATATAAGAAAAAGTTAAATACTATTTAATATGGATTTTTCATAAATATACTTCAAAACTAGGCCTATTCCCTATGTTTTCTGGGTTATCAAATAACGCACGGGTCAGTCCACTTAACGTTGCCTACAGCTAAAAAATGCACACCAACCTATATTTTTTTCTTTGTTTTTCCTCATATTACACAAGTATGAATGCAACAACACACATTATTCAAAAAGTTAATTAATTTGATTTACCACCAGCAAACATCCTTAAATTTTATATGTATGATTACTTCGTATTTATAACTAGTTCTATACACTATTCATTTATAATGGTTAACTAATCATGTTTATGTATTCTTTCGTTGAATACAAATCCATACTGATAGATTTTGGTCACGTATTTTCCATCTTGAAATATAGTCGTTAATCCATTTTTTTTCAATTAAAACAATATTAATTTGTAAGTGAAAAATATAGACTTATGTAAATAGTTGTTGTTGATCTACAACTAAAATAAGTATGATACATTTTCCAGAAGTTAATAATTTCGATTTCGTGAAAAAAAAATTATTCATATTCAATTAACGATTTTCTGTTACACGCATTGTTGGATAATAGTCCTACAGTCCATAATCTGCACTACCGGAACGTATACTTATATCAAAAGTATTTCCGATTCGTTTCTGCAAGATGGATTTGTGACTGATAGAAGTGTAGCAGTATGAGTTTGACTGTCTTTATCAATACATATTGTCATACGTTCACATCTCCCTTAGGATATAGTGGATTGAGAAAGACGCTATCAAAGCAAAACGGCAAATAATCTCCGTAAGAAGCCCCATCGTGCACTCTCGTTATAAATTGCGATATTACAAACGGCTCGGAAATTCATCTGCTGACATAATAACTTAATGTTAAGGAACTATTCTGCCTTTCTCTGAGAACTGTCAGAGGTGTATTGACTATTTTGGTAATTATTTTAAACTTTACTTGGACAGGGACATGCTATATGAGATTTTCAACGTCATGTTTTTTGCATCTTCTTATTATAAGAGGCACAATCAGAGCATAATAGATATTTAGACGAATTCGAATTTAATTGCTTTAATGATTTATTTGCGTGTTTAATTTGATTAACTCAAGTTTGGATGGGGTCAATTTTTATTCTTGCTTGAGAAAAATTCCTCTCGTGACATTCTTTACATCACGGTTCATGTACTTGAGTGATATTGAACAATGACTGTGAACATAATTTGACCGTTAAGGATACCCGCTGCTGGTAAACCAAAGTAATTAACTTTTTACATAATGTATGATGTTGCGTTTCGTAATTGTGTAATATGAGGAAAAACAAAGAAAAAACATAGGTTGGTGTGCATGTTTTAGCTGTAGGCAACGTAACGTGGATTGACCCAAGCTTCATTTGATAGCCCAGAAAACATAGAGAATAACCCCAGCTTTGAAGCATGTTCATGAAAAATTCATATAGATACTATTTAAGTTTTTTCCTATATTCTAACTGTTTGCAGATAATCACAATGTCTATCAAAATTTATCAAATTGGATGGAAGTTGCTGCGCAAAATTCTCGGCTAGAAGGTTTTTAAAGGAAATCCTCATCTCTTAACCTATGAAAGGGCGAGAGCCTAATAGGAAAACAGGCAAAATGGCCGCCAAAGCCAAAATCCAGCAGCGGACATCCTTAAACAAGTTATAAAGAACTATCTCTCTGAAATGGAGGTAGAAAAGGTCGATGTTGCTTATTAACTTTTAATTTATTCATCACAAATAACATTCCAATATCTTCAGGCGACTTATCCTTTATATTCTTACATGTGGTAACAGTGATTTACGGACGTAGTAAAACACAGCAGCTCCTTTGTACTGATGGAGACCAAGATAACCAGGCACGTGTATCTACTCGAGGTTTCTGGACCATACATATAATCTAGGTAATAGTGCATAATACAATTTCGGGTCGGTCATGGTTCTCATATGAAGCCGTCATGATAATTATGCACAAAAGGAACATGATACTGCCTACTATCTTCACACTGAGCCTTTAACTAAACTCCTTGATTGGCTGAATTTTATGCCAATTTTCACAATAGCTCAATGAAAGTTTGAAATGACCAATCAAGTACTCTTTAGGACTGGAAAAGCAGGACCACCGTGTGCAGTTCCTCACTCGCACGCATTCAAGTTCATCATTTGACAATAGATCTGCCCTATCGATAATTGTTGTAAATATGATAATTATGGATCAATTTATCCCTCCATTCAAAGAAAGGAACATCACGCTTACATCTATGCTAATTGTTGGCAACATCGTGTTAAAACCAGTACAGTTATCATTGATGTAAATATCTCCTGTGTTGAAGAGATGGGAAAGAGACGAAGCGAACGAAGCTGGGAGTCGAGCCTCAATGCCCGTGTCGGTATTATCGGGGAGATCGAATGCCAAAAGATTAATTTGAAGTTTGTTTGAGGTATTAGCGAGATAGTGCAGTGTAGCATCAAATTTCGGGCATCCCCAAATGGCCAGCATGTTCTATTTACTCACGGTCCTCTATTACAGGTGATGAAGCTTTATGACTTCGTGTCTTTACATATTGAGGTCATTTTGAACCTATAAGCAACTCCCATTATTCCCGGTGATAAAGCTTTATGACTTTGTGTCTTTTCATATCAAGGTCATTTTGAACCTATAAGCAACTCCCATTATTCCCGGTGATAAAGCTTTATGACTTTGTGTCTTTTCATATTGAGGTCATTTTGAGCATATAACCAACCCCATATATTTGAGGCGATGAAGTTTTATGACTTTGTGTCTTTTCATATTGAAGTCATTTTAACCCTATAAGTAACTCCCACTATCCCAAGTGATGAGGCTTTATGGCTTCATATTCAGGTCACTTTGAGCCCATACGCAACTCCGAATATTCCAGGTGATGAAGCTTTATGACTTTGTCTTTTCAAATTGAGGTCATTCTAAGCCTATGAGCAACTCCCAATATTCCAGGTGATGAAGTTGTACGACTTTGTGTCTTTTCATATCGAAGTCATTTTAACCCTATAAGCAACTCCCACTATCCCAAGTGATGAAGCTTTATGGCTTCGTGCCTTTTCATATTCAGGTCACTTTGAGCCTATACGCAACTCCGAATATTTCAGGTGATGAAGCTTTATGACTTTGTCTTTTCATATTGAGGTCATTCTAAGCCTATGAGCAACTCCCACTACCCCAGCCTATAAGCAACTCCAATTTTGTCTCCGTTTTGTATCACGAGAGAAAAGTTCAGTAGGAGGCGTCACCCACCCACCTCTCCCCTCTGGTCATAAAGGATTAAAATGCCCCAATGTTATGGGATCTTAAGATATGTAACTGTGAATGTTGAGTAGACCAGGAATACAGAATTAGAAAACGAGAACCACCAAAGTAAAAACGCTAACATAAGCAGTTGACGACTTATTCACATATGCATCCATTGTGACTAGAGATGATTGAGGCGGTCCAGGGAGGGAATAATCGTATATGATCCTGAAAAGTGTCCAAATATTCTAGCACTCGTACCCTAAACGAAAATGTACATTAATTACCCAATAGCAGATGGGCGTTTTTGGTGAATCTGAAAGTCAGAAAAATTGTCTTGACCCAACATCCTTTTCGTGTTTGGTCTGGTCAACACCATGAAGTGGAGTTGAGAAATGGTGTTGCCCAATTGTGAACGACAGGAAATAGTGTTGTGGCCTGTTCAACACCAAATAATAGTGTTGGTCAACATCGCTAAAAATTGTTGAAAATGGCTCATCACCATATATGGATGTTCACTGTTAAGTGCTAAAGCTGACTCAACACCATTTAATTTAATAAACCTCTTATTTCTGACTGTTATGGCAATCTGTCAGGAATTAACTAAAGTTGTGACAAAAGGGTAAAAACATCTTGAACAAACAGCCTCCTTACCTGTAGCAAAAGAAGCCATGATTAGACAGACGGCGATCATCCGAGACTTGAATTTTGCAGTGATCACGAAGAGGGTGATGAGCAGAAGTGAGACTAAAGTGACAATGAATCCAATGGTGACCATAGCCTGTACGGCCCTGAACCATCCTGTGATAGAACATGTCAAATAAATATCGTTCGACATCTGTACATAAAACAGTTTGACACAGCCTTCAATTGACTACATAAATACATGCTCAAGCATATACAGACACCCGTATAGATTTACCGCATAAAAGTATGAAGGAAAATGTTTTAATATCGAGTATCGAAGAGTCAAGCAAAAATTGGTATTACGTAGAGACGGTAATTGAATTTGAATTTCAATATGTAAGTAATTAAGTTTTGATTTCAAAGATGATTATCAATGCATATATTAGAAGAATAAAGATTCAGTGACATCATACCTGCAAGTGTGGGAGCCTCGCCACACTGTTCAATTCCAGAGAATGACACACATAGTCTCCATAAACCCCAGCTGATAGACGCCGAATAACTCGAGATATCAAAATCGTTTGCCAGCCAAGAAGCAGATCCAAATCCCACGGTATTGATGATGAATGAAATAACGAGAAGCACGAACAGGGCTATCGCTGTCCTGGGTGTTTCTCTAACGAATTCAGGAACCCCCATTTTATCTTGTACTGGTCAAAAAGACAGAAAATCCACAACAGACGACACCGAATATCACACGCACGGTAAATCTTACCAGACAACCAACAACCTGAGGGGGCAAACTCACCAACGGCACAGGGCGGCAGGTACGTCTGTCCCCATTTACACGTCACACTCCGTTAAAGATTGAGTACATCCGTACGTGTTTGTCGCACCTACCATGCAACATAAAGTAAATCGTCAGAAAAAAGACACCTCAACCATTTCATTGTGATAAAGGCAAAATTATCTTTTTCTACTAATCACATTTTGTGTCTCTATGGATCCTGAGTAACTTTCTGGAGAAGAACGTTTACCACGAACCTTGTCTAGACATGCTATCTTATTTGAATACTGTTTGGCTACATGGCAGTGTGACTAACGTCACAGGACCTACGGAGTAGGGTAGGCATTAGGACTCCGACGCGCACTGAACTCTCGGAAATCACCGCGCCCCAAGTTGGAATCCTGCCTTTCAAGATGGGCATAGTCAGAATCACCAGTGATTTTCATCAAAAATCACCCCAAAAAATCATCAAAAGTAGGTCAGCTCAGCACTTGCTGGCAACAGTCCGCTAATGCACCTTCATGCAAAAAATCAAGATTCTAATGTCAACGGTTCTCGTTATTTTTCCGACGAAAGGATTCGGATGGACTCACTCAATCACTCACTCACTCACTCACTGACTACCGGACACTTTGCAGATGGCAGCCTACTTCGAAGGAATATTGTGTACTATATTAGTCCATGTGCCCGTGTGTAATTAAAAGGGCCGGCCGCTACTTAAAGTTGTTTGTCCCTGATTGACTAAAAGATGTAATTTGAAATTCCTACGGGATGTATATTGCGTTGATATGAGACATAATATTCCTTATATTATATCTGAGTTCATATTGATATGTCAGTGTGAATATTGTTTGTTTGTTTGTTTATTCACTAATCAAAAGAAATCAAATTAAACAGTCATATACAGAAAGGGAATACAAGTACAGTAATATATACAGATTAGAGAACATATAGATTGGCGGGAGATAAACCCCGAAGGGTTTGAATTATCCCTGATTAATTACAAAATCAAGATATAATAAAAGAAAAGACAGCTTCTATTAAAGAATGTCTAACATGATAGTGGAGGTATGGAATAAAAGAGCACAAAGTTTATATTTCGGGTGAATAATCAACAGGTATGATGCAATTGCTCAGCTTTGCAAATAAAATATATTAATTAGCGGTATTTTGCAATAAATATGATTGTATCTTAGATTTAAAAAGAGAAATAGATTTGCATTGTTTCAGTTCCGAGGGTAATTTATTCCATTCGTTTGGCCCCTTTATTTTGGGAGTGTACAGACTAAGGTCAGTACGATAAAAGGGTCTATATAGGTCGAGATCATGGCCACGAGTGTGGTATTGGTGTATTTCTTTCAATCTCGTGAAGTGGGATCGGAATTCAAACGGTAAAAGGAAAGGGTGGTAGAGAAATTTGTGGGCAAGGCGTAGACTAAGGTCAGAATTAATGTCGTTTAGGGTCAGCAGTTTCAGTTTTGCAAACAAAGGATCATATTTGTTGCTTAAAGAAATAACTCTTATTGCTCTTTTTTGCAGTCTAATTAACTAAGTAGGTGACTGTGATACGTATTTCCCCATATCAGGTTACAATATCATGTTAAGACAGTTTTTAATAACATGGATTACTCCTATATTTCTGGATATTTTTTTACATACTTCGTTAATATGAGTGGACCAGTTTAGTTTTTCATTGAAGTAAATGCCAAGGAACTTAAAATATTTAACCTGTTCAATTTCCTGGCCCATGATATATAATTGCGGAAGAAATGACATATGAGCCCTACTATTTGGTTTTATCAACATAAATCTAGTTTTCGTTATATTTAAGGATAGCATATTACAAGAAAACCAATTGTACATTAAGTAGAGTTCGTTTGACATAGTTTGAAATAGGGTAGTCGGATCTGCATGGGAATATACAGCACTGGTGTCATCAGCAAACATAATAATTTTAAGAAGTTGAGAAACCACATTGAGATCGTTGATGTAAATCAGAAATAATATAGGACCAAGGACGGATCCCTGTGGAACACCACAGGTAACTAGGTTCAAATCAGATGCCGTGCCATTGAAGTTGACCGACTGGTAGCGTTCAGATAATTAACTCTTGAGCCAGTGGTTACTCATTTTCGTAACCTTTGTCTAATTCGGGTTGACCCGGGGCTAGGGACCGTTTGAATATCATCCAAGATAGCATGCACACGTCGGCATGAAACCGGCAACAGGTTGAGTCACGTCGGCATACGTTGGCGTCGGCAATGGCACGTCGGTTTTACGTCAACACGACGTCGATCCGGCAACGCATATTTCAGTGCCAATTTCAATATATCGGAATTACGTCGACCCGACGTCAGGTCGCCAACGAAACTTCTGTTTGCCAGTTTTAACACCGGCTTTGCGTTCGCCCGACAACATGTGCAGATGTAATTCAGAACGTCGGGCCTACGTCAGCTCTGCCTAGATCTACATATAGATTATTGCGTTCATCATATTTTAATTTTAAAATGCATTGAAGAAATTTCCTATGTTATGCCATGATAAATATAATTTCCGTTACCATAAATACAGCATTTTAGATTGGTACCTGTATGGGACTCGGAAAGTCGGGTAATAATTTCCTCATTTTATATCTCCGTGGAAATATGAATATTCGTGTAAGTAGCCCTGGACTTAACTTGAGCTGGCTATCCTTTTGTACTTGCATATGCCGGGTCACTCCAACGCATTGCACATGACCTGTTTATTTAAAAACTTTCGAATATGTCAACATTAGGCCTCAGGCTCTTAAATAAAAAAGTCGCGATCCGTTAACCTACACGTAATCTCTGCGAAAGATCAGAATTTTCTCGATTTTTTCGCCTTTGTTGCAATGATCAATGGAAAGCCGTTGGTACCAGTGGCAAGTATGGTGTTTGTTATATTCAGCTGCTAATTTTATTACGATTCACTGATCGATAACATGCCTCGCCAGGGGACTATTTGCGAGGCCTGAACACTGCTTTCAGCAGGCAGAGAAAACAGCGAAATAAGGACCTCTTGTGTAGAGGCGCGCACAGCTTAAAATTTTGACGGATAATGTTTGACAAGAAGTTTGTCATCTTGTAGGACTTTACTTCTTGTGCGACAATTCGGGAGGACGTACCGGTACTAGGTTGTCTCCACTTAGACTCTCGACGCGCTCATTTCAACCACAGCGTCTGTTCAGGTTGCACACCACTAAATGATGGGCTTACTATTTATGTAGTAAATTGGCATAGCGCATCCAAGCAAAAAGGTATTCCCAATATTTCGCGGCCACTAATAACATGTATCATCAGATAGATTGACCTATTGCCTTCAAAAATATCAGAAAGTGAGGGTACATGTATGTTATGTACCATTTTTCTGGGCTACAACGTCTCTTGTGAATGAGGTCATAGCATCAGACTCACTATGGCAACCATTGGGGGTGTGTCAGAAAGATTTAATAAAAATATATTTTTTATCTAATATGTGACCAGAAAACTTCTATAATCTTGAAGACCACATATTGTATAAAGAAATGTAAAAATCTGAAACTAACCATTCCACTTCCGGGAGGAATATGGACCAATCGCAAAAGCCGATTTTTTACTCTCCGGGGTACAAGAAATAATCAATTTGGTGGTGTGTAACCTTCAGCTGAGCTGTGCTGGAGTTGTTTCCACCGTTCTGTCTGTTGTACGGCGAGTAAGGCTATGAGACTTGGGATGTCCACTTTTCAGGTACTTTTCCTTGTTTTTCTGTATGTAGCAGTACATGTCATGTAATATTAGTCAAGTGAGTTGTGGATTTTGAGGTACTAGTTTCGATATCGAAGTGCCCGTCATTTTTCTGCGTTTGGTGTTCCGTGACTGGTGCACATGCAGAATGGCATGAGTGTACTTTCATTGGTACCAAATCTAAAATATTGTCTTGAATCGTTAATTGCTTCGATGGATTAAATGAATTGTTTATGTTGTTTACATGTTGAAGGAACATGCCACTCTCCCTTTCCCTTTCCTTATTTGTGATTATTGACGTATATGTCCGGCTTTCAAGTGATTCTGACATCATAGCGACATTGTTCGATATGCATCTAATAGATTTCATAAACATTCCATATCATATTGATGTAATTCGATGTAAACAGACAGATTAATGTACTCGATTCAATTCAAGTCAGTTCAAATTTGTTGTATCAGACACCTATTTAGAGTGATGCCCTATAGATCTAGATTGTACAAAACAACATGTAGGCAGAGAATTATGAGAATTGATCACCGTACAATTTACCGTACAGAGTCTTATAATATTTATTTATTTTCAAGCATGGCCAACGGGCCCAGAGGATCCATTTACAGGCTCCGTAAACTAAGACTAAATACTAAATGCTAAAGACTAAAGACTATATATACAAATATTAAGACAATAAATTAAGAAAAGCAACAACAAAAAACACAATAATAATATATAGATTAAAACATAAGGATATATCACAGGCGGTAGTTAAATTCACAAAACATGGCAATCTGTCAGGAATTAACTAAAGTTGTGACAAAAGGGTAAAAACATCTTGAACAAACAGCCTCCTTACCTGTAGCAAAAGAAGCCATGATTAGACAGACGGCGATCATCCGAGACTTGAATTTTGCAGTGATCACGAAGAGGGTGATGAGCAGAAGTGAGACTAAAGTGACAATGAATCCAATGGTGACCATAGCCTGTACGGCCCTGAACCATCCTGTGATAGAACATGTCAAATAAATATCGTTCGACATCTGTACATAAAACAGTTTGACACAGCCTTCAATTGACTACATAAATACATGCTCAAGCATATACAGACACCCGTATAGATTTACCGCATAAAAGTATGAAGGAAAATGTTTTAATATCGAGTATCGAAGAGTCAAGCAAAAATTGGTATTACGTAGAGACGGTAATTGAATTTGAATTTCAATATGTAAGTAATTAAGTTTTGATTTCAAAGATGATTATCAATGCATATATTAGAAGAATAAAGATTCAGTGACATCATACCTGCAAGTGTGGGAGCCTCGCCACACTGTTCAATTCCAGAGAATGACACACATAGTCTCCATAAACCCCAGCTGATAGACGCCGAATAACTCGAGATATCAAAATCGTTTGCCAGCCAAGAAGCAGATCCAAATCCCACGGTATTGATGATGAATGAAATAACGAGAAGCACGAACAGGGCTATCGCTGTCCTGGGTGTTTCTCTAACGAATTCAGGAACCCCCATTTTATCTTGTACTGGTCAAAAAGACAGAAAATCCACAACAGACGACACCGAATATCACACGCACGGTAAATCTTACCAGACAACCAACAACCTGAGGGGGCAAACTCACCAACGGCACAGGGCGGCAGGTACGTCTGTCCCCATTTACACGTCACACTCCGTTAAAGATTGAGTACATCCGTACGTGTTTGTCGCACCTACCATGCAACATAAAGTAAATCGTCAGAAAAAAGACACCTCAACCATTTCATTGTGATAAAGGCAAAATTATCTTTTTCTACTAATCACATTTTGTGTCTCTATGGATCCTGAGTAACTTTCTGGAGAAGAACGTTTACCACGAACCTTGTCTAGACATGCTATCTTATTTGAATACTGTTTGGCTACATGGCAGTGTGACTAACGTCACAGGACCTACGGAGTAGGGTAGGCATTAGGACTCCGACGCGCACTGAACTCTCGGAAATCACCGCGCCCCAAGTTGGAATCCTGCCTTTCAAGATGGGCATAGTCAGAATCACCAGTGATTTTCATCAAAAATCACCCCAAAAAATCATCAAAAGTAGGTCAGCTCAGCACTTGCTGGCAACAGTCCGCTAATGCACCTTCATGCAAAAAATCAAGATTCTAATGTCAACGGTTCTCGTTATTTTTCCGACGAAAGGATTCGGATGGACTCACTCAATCACTCACTCACTCACTCACTGACTACCGGACACTTTGCAGATGGCAGCCTACTTCGAAGGAATATTGTGTACTATATTAGTCCATGTGCCCGTGTGTAATTAAAAGGGCCGGCCGCTACTTAAAGTTGTTTGTCCCTGATTGACTAAAAGATGTAATTTGAAATTCCTACGGGATGTATATTGCGTTGATATGAGACATAATATTCCTTATATTATATCTGAGTTCATATTGATATGTCAGTGTGAATATTGTTTGTTTGTTTGTTTATTCACTAATCAAAAGAAATCAAATTAAACAGTCATATACAGAAAGGGAATACAAGTACAGTAATATATACAGATTAGAGAACATATAGATTGGCGGGAGATAAACCCCGAAGGGTTTGAATTATCCCTGATTAATTACAAAATCAAGATATAATAAAAGAAAAGACAGCTTCTATTAAAGAATGTCTAACATGATAGTGGAGGTATGGAATAAAAGAGCACAAAGTTTATATTTCGGGTGAATAATCAACAGGTATGATGCAATTGCTCAGCTTTGCAAATAAAATATATTAATTAGCGGTATTTTGCAATAAATATGATTGTATCTTAGATTTAAAAAGAGAAATAGATTTGCATTGTTTCAGTTCCGAGGGTAATTTATTCCATTCGTTTGGCCCCTTTATTTTGGGAGTGTACAGACTAAGGTCAGTACGATAAAAGGGTCTATATAGGTCGAGATCATGGCCACGAGTGTGGTATTGGTGTATTTCTTTCAATCTCGTGAAGTGGGATCGGAATTCAAACGGTAAAAGGAAAGGGTGGTAGAGAAATTTGTGGGCAAGGCGTAGACTAAGGTCAGAATTAATGTCGTTTAGGGTCAGCAGTTTCAGTTTTGCAAACAAAGGATCATATTTGTTGCTTAAAGAAATAACTCTTATTGCTCTTTTTTGCAGTCTAATTAACTAAGTAGGTGACTGTGATACGTATTTCCCCATATCAGGTTACAATATCATGTTAAGACAGTTTTTAATAACATGGATTACTCCTATATTTCTGGATATTTTTTTACATACTTCGTTAATATGAGTGGACCAGTTTAGTTTTTCATTGAAGTAAATGCCAAGGAACTTAAAATATTTAACCTGTTCAATTTCCTGGCCCATGATATATAATTGCGGAAGAAATGACATATGAGCCCTACTATTTGGTTTTATTAACATAAATCTAGTTTTCGTTATATTTAAGGATAGCATATTACAAGAAAACCAATT
>JAVTVY010018786.1:0-78546 GCA_036873755.1 Hanleya hanleyi | reverse complement strand
TGACCGTGCGCATGTTATACAAGAATATAGTGTACCATTGTGGATGGAGGACTCGTGTCATCGCAAGTCTTCTGGGCGAGTAAACAGCTTCTGGCAAGTTGTGCAAGAGAACATATCGGCTGTGGATCTGGAAATCATGAATGCCGTAAAAAAATTGCCACTTTTATACGTTTTTCAGTGACCTTCGTGTCTTTTCGGCAACCTCCGTGTCTCTTCGGTCATCTCCGTATCTTTTCGGTGACGTCCGTGACTCTTCGGAGGTTAGAGGGGAGGTGACCGGCCTATCGACCAATCAGAAGCCATCATTTCAGAAAGTTCAATCTTCGTTCAGTGTAACCTAAACGTCTTCGGGCAATCCATGATACTGAAGCTCGAAGCTCTTATTTCTCTCATTCAACACTGAGATCAATCTCCATCGGCTCTTCAATCCGCGGCGAATCGACCTCCATGGGTTCTTCTATTCTCAGATGCATTCCGATAGAAACTGAAATATCCGGTCTCGAGAGTGGCGAGCGTGATCCGTGTATAACATTTCGGTGACGACTCAATTGACTGGGATGCTTAAAGGCTATATCACAATCCGCACATGTATGCATGGGTACTTCGTGGCATGCACGTGTGTGACAACGCAAACTGTCCAGGCGATGAAAACGCTTCGAGCAAGTTGTGCAAGAGAACATATCGGCTGTGGATCTGGAAATGATGAATGCCGTAAAACTTTCGGCTCTTATAGGCCAACATAGGAGTACCCGGGTGTTCTACAGTCAGGGATGTACAAGAAGCCGGATGTACCCGGATGTAAAAGTCCCGGATGTAAAAGTGCCCGGATGTTCACGAATGTACTACCATCCCGGACTTCTATCAGGCCCAGGCCCAGAAGCTCTCATGTCCTGCACCGAACTACTGCTCGGTAACCCGTGAGTGAATTAACCACGGTCGCATGCTGTAAAATGCGAGTCGCATAGGGATGGGTCTCCGTCATGGCTCTGCAACCATAGGAATGGGCTTGTGAGATCCAGAGGGACGTGTTAGACCATGTTACACATGCGCGTCTACACGTAGCTCTACGCGTGTAGTCCGTGATAAGTACTATTCTGATTGGTTAGTCCAAAAAGAGAGCAACAACAACAACAACAGCAAAGATTACAGGTCAATCCTTTTATTAGCCCCTCCATCACAGCACATCCACGCTGGGGGAATCGCTATGCGTGTGTTTGCAATTCACTTATGCTATTGTCCGTGTATTCAGAACTTCACTGTGCTGATCTCAGACTGCTCTTGTCCAATCAGAAGCCGACCCGCAGAATAAGTATAGGTCATGTTGAAGAATGGAACACAAACTGTGGACGTCTTTCGGCTTGATGGGGATCAACTGACTGTGGAGTCTGAAGACTCGACTGCAATGCTGGCATTCGTGGCTGGGTGCCTTATGTACCGACCGTTGATGTCGCCGTAAATTATCCTTACGATTAAAGGACTTTCTGCAGATCGAACACGTATACTCGACAACAGCACCTTGAAAAGTAGACTCATGGATGGGGTCAAACATCACGGGTTCCTCAACCCTCAAGCGTGCATGTCCATGGATTACACGTTGGTGAGATCTCAACTGGCTGTGTAGCCTGAAGCGGTGTCCACAATCCCCACATTGATGCCTGGATGTCCCTGATCCCTGTACCCTATAGCCCGTAGGGCTATAGGGTACACCAGGGGTACAGGGTGCACCAGGTACGTGTGCCCAGTGGTAAATTGCGCGCAGGGGTCAAAGGTCAGTTCCGGTCACGTGAAGGGAAGCGGAAGTGACCTCACAGAGGTCATATGCTCTCGGTCTTCGACTTGGGAGTAGTTAAACTGAGTGTTCTAAAAATAGATCAACAGCTAGCTTGCTATAAAAAGGAAGCGGTCTGACACTTTCAGCAGACATTCGTTCAACCACTTACGACACGATGTTCACGTGTACTACTTGCTCCAAGTCATTTACACGCTTGCACAACTTACAACGCCATGAGTCTAGCATCCACGACGCTACTGCCCAGTATACCTGCGAGACCTGTGGGGATACATTCAATCGCCTGGATAATTTACACCGCCATGAACGGTGTCTCCATGAGACATCCAGGCATCAATGTGGGGATTGTGGACACCGCTTCAGACTACACAGCCAGCTGAGATCTCACCAACGTGTAATCCATGGACATGCACGCTTGAGGGTTGAGGAACCCGTGATGTTTGACCCCATCCATGAGTCTACTTTTCAAGGTGCTGTTGGCGAGTATACGTGTTCGATCTGCAGGAAGTCCTTTAATCGTAAGGATAATTTACGGCGACATCAACGGTCGGTACATAAGGCACCCAGCCACGAATGCCAGCATTGCAGTCGAGTCTTCAGACTCCAGTCAGTTGATCCCCATCAATCCGAAAGACGTCCACAGTTTGTGTTCCATCCTTCAACATGACCTATACTTATTCTGAGGGTCGGCTTCTGATTGGACAAGAGCAGTCTGAGATCAGCACAGTGAACTTCTGAATACACGGACAATAGCATAAGTGAATTGTAAACACACCCATAGCGATTCCCCCAGCGTGGATGTGCTGTGATGGAGGGGCTAATAAAAAGGATTGATCTGTAATCTTTGCTGTTGTTGTTGTTGTTGCTCTGTTTTGGGACTAACCAATCAGAATAGTACTTATCACGGACTACACACGTAGAGCTACGTGTAGACGCGCATGTGTAACATGGTCTAACACGTCCCTCTGGATCTCACAAGCCCATTCCTATGGTTGCAGAGCCACGACGGAGACCCATCCCTATGCGACTCGCATTTTACAGCATGCGACCGTGGTTAATTCACTCACGGGTTACCGAGCAGTAGTTCGGTGCAGGACATGAGAGCTTCTGGGCCTGGGCCTGATAGAAGTCCGGGATGGTAGTACATTCGTGAACATCCGGGCCCTTTTACATCCGGGCCCTTTTACATCCGGGTACATCCGGGTTCTTGTACATCCCTGACTGTAGAACATCCGGGTACTCCTATGTTGGCCTATAAGAGCCGAAAGTTTTACGGCATTCATCATTTCCAGATCCACAGCCGATATGTTCTCTTGCACAACTTGTTCGAAGCGCTTTCATCGCCTGGACAGTTTGCGTTGTCACACACGTGCATGCCACGAAGTACCCATGCATACATGTGCGGATTGTGATATAGCCTTTAAGCATCCCAGTCAATTGAGTCGTCACCGAAATGTTATACACGGATCACGCTCGCCACTCTCGAGACCGGATATTTCAGTTTCTATCGGAATGCATCTGAGAACAGAAAAACCCATGGAGGTCGATTCGCCGCGGATTGAAGAGCCGATGGAGATTGATCTCAGTGTTGAATGAGAGAAGTAAGAGCTTCGAGCTTCAGTATCATGGATTGCCCGAAGACGTTTAGGTTACACTGAACGAAGATTGAACTTTCTGAAATTATGGCTTCTGATTGGTCGATATCTCGCTCATCTACAAGAGTAGCGGTACAAGCTATGCAAAAGCGGCAATATCCGAAACGTCTCTCATTGCGCCAGAAGAAGGCCATCTCATCATGACATATTCTTAGCTACTTTTAATATTATCGGAAAAAGATCTACTGCTGCGGGCAACTCACTCCACGAGGGTGCGAAGGAACAATGTTATGAATGTGGTCAACTCTTCAAACGACCCAGTCAGTTAAGACAGCACCAACGTTTGATTCATGATCCATCACCACGGTATGAGCGACAACTTTCCACTAAAGAGACACCCATGAGGGTCAGACCTAGTGAAGATGAGCCTGGGGAGACGAATGCCACTGATGATGCGATCACGGAGAGCCCGCCTATACCCACAGTTCAGAAGAGCCTAGATATCCAGCCGGTCCCTAGCATTACTGTTCCCAGTCATACTCCTGACAACAACGAACATTTTCTGGAAGATGCAATGGATGTTCCCAGCGATCTCTTACCCGAAGATCATCCAGTGAGTGAGATGTATCGACGCCATTGGTCGATGATCCGACACTGCTTCCACCGTCATCGCCCTATATTGGACTTGTACAATTTCCGACTGACCGACTTCGCCCGTCTACGCAGCTACGTGGAAGCCATCTTCAATGACCAACCTACGTCCTTCACATTAAATGTAGCATTTGGGTACATCTTATGCCATAAGATGACGCGTGAATTGTGCTATTTCTATTCCAGTGCCATCAACCCAGTGTACGGCCATCCTTTCACAATCACCAATCGTGCGTCGCTAGAGACGATGCTGGCCCAACTGGACACTGTGGATCCCTTGGAATGGGCCTATGAACAGCGTCCCAACACCAAGTGGATAGTGGAGAGGGTCACCAATGTTACGTTCTTCGTGGTTAAACTGAGCCACCACCCCCATCGGCTGAAAGTATTCACCCATGCACTGATAGATACTCAGAATGCGCAAACAACTATCTGAGGATATGTTTCCTCAACGGTATCCTGGCCTGCCCGATGACGATTAGAACAAACGGTTCAGGACAGTGGAGAGGGTCACCAATGTTACGTTTTTCGTGACCAAGCTGACCGACCAACCCATCGATTGAACGCGTCACCCGTGCACTGATGAATACCATAACATGCCGTGCATACTCTATATGTCTACATGCTGATAGTTGACTTGAGCTCAGTAAACACATGTAATAAAACATGGTGTTTGATATTTCAATTTGTTTTGCTGTGAACATACTAAACATACCCAGGGCGGCTCCCCCTGCCTGGGTATGATGTAACATTGGGGATAATAAACAGTATGAACATTGCTGAACTTGTTGTTATTCATGTGGTATAATACAGCACAGATTCGGTATAACTATCTGAGGATATGTTTCCTCAACGGTATCCTGGCCTGCCCGATGACGATTAGTACAAACGGTTCAGAGCGAACATGGCCGAAGATGGAACTTTCTGAAATGGCGACTTCTGATTGGACAAGAGTAGCCGAGAATACATCTAACGGACAGGAACGAATATGACAGATACAAATGGTGGCCTCTGATTGGACAAGAATCTTCTTGAATTGTAAATATACCTAACGCGGCTCCCTCAGCGTGGGTATGATGTAACATTGGGGAGAATAAACTATCTGAAAAAACTTCTTGTTGTTGTTGTTCTCTCATGTGTCATCCTTGTTGTTGTTGTTGCTGTTGTTGTTCTCTCTCCGGTCTATATCATGGCGTTATGTTAGAGTGTTAAGGTGTAACGACGGGCGTTGACGTGCGTCACTGCATTTCGAAGAATTAGTGACAATTCCATGGAATATCAGAGCTTCTGAGCTATTTCACCAGGGCGTTGAAGCATTCAGAATGGCGTTGGTGGGTGTTGCTACAAGATGACACCTCACACGACGCATTCGCTCCGCGGATGGTCCATGTCTACACCAAGTAACAACCTTCACTGCTAAAAAATGCCCACTTTCGCTACTACTCGTACTGATGACGTCACCAATGACGTCACAGATGCTGTGGCTATCCCTCAAATTGGGGTTTACACCCCGAGAGCTACAACATGACACCTCCCATGACGCATTCGGACCAAGGATGGTCCATCTCTACACCAAATACCATCCTTCACTGCCCCAAAATGCTCACTTTCGCTACTATTCCTACTGATGACGTCACCAATGACGTCACAGATGCTGTGGACAGCCCTCAAATCGAGGTCTGCACGCCGAGAACTACAAGAGGACACCCCACACGACGCATTCGGACTGAGGATGAAGCATCCCTACCCCAAATACCTTCCTTCACTGCCACAAAATGCACACTTTCGCTACTACTCGTACTGATGACGTCACCAATGACGTCACAGATGTTGTGAACAGCTCCCAAATCGGGGTCTACAACCCGAGAGCTACAAAATGACACCTCCCAGGACGCATTCGGACCAAGGATGGTCCATCTCTACACCAAATACCTTCCTTTCACTGCCCCAAAATACCCACTTTACTTATTACTCGTACTGATGACGTCACCGATGACGTCACAGGTGACGTGAGCAGCCCTCAAATCAGGGTCTACACCCCGAGAGCTACAAGATGACACCTTCCAGGACGCATTCGAACCGTGAATAGCCCATCTCGACCCCAAATACCTTCATGTACTGCCCCAAAATGGCCACTTTACTTACTACAACCAACTGCGCATGCGCAGATTAACGCGACTTGCACTTAAAAACACACCATTCTGACTCTAACCCACACAAGCTTGACTTTGACACCTTCCACGACCCATTCGGACCCATAGGGGTCCATCTCTACCCCAAACACACACCCACATACCCCCAAAATGCCTGATTTCTCTACTACGGCCAGACTGCGCATGCGCATATTGACGCGACATGCATTTAAAAACACGCCATTCTGACTCTACCCCACACAAGCTTCACATTGATACCTCACACGACCCATTCGAACCGTGAATAGCCCATCTCTAACCCAAACACACACCCACATACCCCCAAAATGCCTACTTACTATAATACGGGCCAGGCTGCGCATGCGCAGACTATTGAACACGGACGAACCATTAGTGTAGTCAAGTGCTCCTCCACGAGAGCTTCAAAATAAGACCTCACTCGACCCCATTGGACCATTAGGGACTCACCTAGACTCCAACATGTCCACCCCGTATGGCCCTATACACCCATAGCCATGCAGTATAGGCCTATGGGCCTACCCAGGCCTCGGTGACCCTACCGCAAATGTATAGAAGTACGTTTCCCAGGGGGACAAACATTGATCCTATACCCCCAGTATGGGACTATATGGGGCTATATCGTACTTTTTCAAAAATTTCACCGATTCGTGCCGGGACACTTCCTATCATGTTCTAAATGACGAGACTAAGAAAACCAGATCCCACAACCCTACCGCAAATGTATAGAAGTACGTTTCCCAGGGGGACAAACATTGATCCTGTACCCCCAGTATGGGACTATATGGGGCTATATCGTACTTTTTCAAAAATTTCACCGATTCGTGCCGGGACACTTTCTATCATGTTCTAAATGACGAGACGTGAAAAACAAATCCAAACAACCCTACCGCAAATGTATAGAAGTACGTTTCCCAGGGGGACAAACATTGATCCTATACCCCCAGTATGGGACTATATGGGCCTATGTCGTACTTTTTCAAAAATTTCACCGATTCGCTGCGGGACACTTCCTATCATGTTTGTCTTGACGAGACTAAGAAAACGAGACCCCACAACCTATACCGCAAATGTCGAGAAGTAGGTTTCCCAGGATGGTCCTATACCCCCCATACCCCATATAGGCATTTTCACGTAATTTAGAATAAAGTCCGTGTTCCGTATTTTTTCAGGAAAAATTTTACATGCACCCACCCATGCTTGAAATATACTTCACTTTGATACCTCATACAACTCCATCGACCCATTAGGGGCTGCCCTAGCTCCAAAACGTCTAGCAGGACCCATACAAGGTCCAGTTTTCGACACTAGGTGACCACATCCCGACGAAATGGCCAGTTTTCGACACCGGATGTGCCGCCATCTTGAACATACGTGCCGCCATCTTGGATATGGCCCATAATGCACCGGGTCAAAATACTCGCTTCTGATTGGCTGAGAGCTCTGTGACGGATTTGAAATACTCGCTTCTGATTGGACGAGAGCTCCGCATCACGTCTGCGCATGCGCAGAATGATATTCCTACCGCACACCCAACCCATCAGATGCCCCTTCACGAATGCTTCACTTTGATACCTCACTCGACCCCATTGGACCATTAGGGGCTCCCCTAGCTCCAAAACGGCTATTTTCATACCCTTGGGCCACCGCGCATGCGCAGAATGCCGATAGTTCAACCCCACACCCAGCCCATCAGATGCCCCTTCATGAATGCTTCACATGGATACCTCATATGACCCCATTGGACCATTAGGGGCTCCCCTAGCTCCAAAATGTCTATTTTCATACCCTTCGGCCACCGCGCATGCGCAGAATGCCGATACTTGAACCCCACACCCAGCCCATCAGATGCCCCTTCACGAATGCTTCACTTTGATACCTCACTCGGTCCCATTGGACCATTAGGGGCTCCCCTAGCTCCAAAACGTCTATTTTCATACCCTTTGGCCACCGCGCATGCGCAGAATGCCGATATTTCAATCCCACACCCAGCCCATTAGATGGCCCTTCACCTAAGCTTCACTTTGATACCTCACTCGACCCAATCGGACCATTTTATCCAGGGACTACTTTTTCTCCGCGGAAGCTTTTTTCCGCGACCGAATCACCGCCAGACATGACCGCATCACCGCGGATGAATACATCTTTATACAATTAAAATTAATTAATTGATTAATTAATTTATTTATTATTTATTATTTATTTATTTATTTATTCTGTGAAAACATGCAAATGTTCGAATCAAGGGAGATAACCCGAAATTTGTCAAAAATCAAAAAAGTGCAAACAGAGTTATCGATCCCGGCAAAATGTGATCTGTAATCATCTTTATATACTACTCTTGTTACTTATAAGGTGATTTAGTAAACTTTATCTCACTTTTTGTAAGTTCGGATTAGTTTTTTAATTATTCAACTTTTAAGACAAACGACCGTAAAATAGTACGTTTTTTTCAATTTATTTTAGTAAAATAGCTGTAAAACAACAAACAGGCAAAATTTTGAAAAAATGAGATAAAGTTTACTATAGTTCGAATTGTCTCCTATCAAGGTATACCATCAAAGTTGAAACAAGACCAACAGTTTTCATGAAATTTCAATTGAAAAATGAACGCTATTGTTTTCATTTTAATTTTTTATAATTGGAATATTTCCTACACAGTAGCAGCATCGGTTATACAAATCATATAGTTGTACGATGTACGCTTTCATAAAATATATAGTTTATTATGGTTATCTTGTATATTTATTGATACAGACGACGAATTGTCATGGGGGTGCAAAAACTGCCTCTAAGGAGACAGCTATCCTTAAGTTCATTTAGCTGCTGTCTGTTGATATAGCTGTCCTCTTTATAAAATTGGTTAACTTTGTTAAAGAATCTGGACTTGCTCTGTTTGATGGGTATTCTCTATTCATGGAAGATCTCTTTTATTTTAATCGCTAGTATATAGGAGAGGTATCTTCTGGAGTCACTTCCTATAAGCAGTATAAGTAGTTAGGGTACCAGAATTCACACGCCAATCTTTCCTACAACCATGCGTTACCGGTGGATTGCATTGGGTTCCAATGCAATCCACCAATGATTTTCCAATAATAGAGAAGAAAAGCTGTTTCGCTATTTGTTATAGCATCTTCAGCAGTGAACAAGCTTACTTTGTTCACTGTTGAAGATGCTATAACTAACAACAGAAGTTCATGTTTTCATGAACTTCTGCTAATAACGCAATATACAGAATGAAATTGTCATCCCAACTCGGAGTTGCTTTTCTTCTCTATAAAATGAATTGGTTACGGTTAGTAACGGACAACAACGAGATGGCCAATATGATTAAAATCAGACCTAAACATAACGCTCACCAAAAAGAGTCAAGATTCAACTTTATTGTACGAACACCCAGTAGGGTAGAGTACATAATAACAGAATAATAAAATAAAATCAATACAGAACAGACACATTGATATATATATATGCTGCATGATAAAATATTGGGGGAAATTATGTCTGACATGTCTCAATCAGCGACAAATCAGAGGGGCGGGGGGTTAAGATCTGCATGGTTCTAATCAGATACTGATACTGATACTGATATTTATTTGCATGTATGAACACATGTAAATACAATAATGACATAAATGAACATTAAAATACAATCAACTCAAATACTATCGCTACTAATACTGGTGCACAGTGGATGTGGAGCAGAGCAAGAGTCTTCTTTGTTCCATCATCTCGAAAAGGAATTGACCAATAAGTGGAGATAAGTTCTGTGGGCAATCCGTTATAAGAAGACACTTTTCTAGATCAGTTAAGGTTTGTGCTGCTGGACACACTTCCAGTATTTTTTGCAGAAGTAGGTTTCGAAGGCGTTGTAAAGCAGGACATTTCATAATAAAGTGGAACTCATCTTCAACAGCCAGTTGGCAGAGTCGACAAATCCTATCTATCCTATCTATTTTTTTATACCGACCTGTTTCTATTTGTAGACGCTGGGCACATATTCGTAATTTGCATATGGCCTGTCGAAAGTTTGAGTTCTTAATTGTTTGCAAATAATCAGCCATTTGATACTCACCATATATATGTTTATAGTACAACAGTTTTTCTGATTGTTGAAGTTTTGTTTTAAAGTGTTTAATGTACTCATTTTGAAAAAAATTCTTCAAATTTAATATTTGCGTTTTGGTAATTCTTGTATCGTATAATAACTTTATGTTTCTCCAGCATATCATAAGTATATCTATACCAACTACTGTTGAACTTTTGCAGTGATTTGTTGTACTTAACAGCATCTATTAAGAGCGTTCTTTCAGGGGGCAAATTTTTCAGGTAATTTGCATACTTCACAATTGATAAATTCACATCAGTAATTAAGGGGAAGTGACCTAGTTCACATTTACCAGCGATATTTGTTGTATTTTTACTAACTTGCAAGTTTAGTTTACAGAATCTGTTATGTAGCATTTCAAAAGGTTCAGATTCACATAATTCAGTAAAATTTCCGAAGTTACGTGTTCGTAGTTTTCCATCTAACTCAGACCCCCATATTTCCGAGTTGTATAATACAATTGGTTTAACCAGACTGTCAAATAACTTGTTATATATGGATGGAGGGGGAATAACTCCTGAGAATGCTCTATGAATTTTGAACAATGCTTTTTGTACCTTTTTTGGCAAGATCATCCTTCGCTGGACTAAATCGAGTATACATCCCAAGTAAGTAAAGGTATTGGACATGTCTAAAGCATTACCATTCAGATTAAAGTTGTATTGATGTTTAGAATTCGCACGTTTAGCAACCACCATGCACTTGGATTTATCAATATTGACCTTAAGGGGAGGGTAAGTACAATATTTTGATACTTCCAAAAATGAGGATATCTCAAAGATTTTTATATATATTGGATACATGATCAAAATTATTTGAAAAAACATCATTTGCACAAAGATATATATATCGGTTTCCATGGTAACGGCGGCCATCTTGGATTTTGGCGCAAAATTAGGAACGCATAATACGCTAAAGTAAAAGAGCAAACTTCATCAAACTTGCAGGGTATCTCTGTGGTGTGTTCCTTTGTGCAAATAAGAAGTTTCAAGCAAAACTAACCATTGGAAACAAAATTTAAGCCGTTTTACTGATTTACACTAAAAAAGCATAAGCCTTTTTAGTGCCGTATTTAGTTTAAATCAGTAAAACAGCTCAATTTTTTTATCCAACGGGTATTTTTGCTTGTAACTTCTTATGTGCACAAAGGGACACATAACAGAAATACCCTGCAAGTTTGATGAAGTCAGCTCTTCTACCTGGGCATATAATGCGTTCCCAAGTTAAGCACCAACATCCAAGATGGCTGCCGTTACCATGGCAACTGATATATATACCTTTGTGAAAATGCTGTTTTTTCAAATACTTTTGATGATCTATCCAATATATATATAAATCTTTGAGATAACTTCATTTTTGTAAGAATTAAAATATTGTACAAACCCCCCCTTAAGTAGCCATGTTTCGCAATACCTTCCTAGCTCTTCCTAAGTAATCCAAACAACACTGGAGTCCTTCTGCAGATTCCGACATAAGTACTAGATCATCAGCCCATAATAAGTGAGACAATTGTTTGTCATGAAGAGTTATGGGTTTACAAGAGCAAGGTGGAAATGATAGATCGTCGATAAAGATGTTGAACATTAGAGGACTAAGACTATCACCTTGTTTAACATCGATGTTTGATGTAAAGAAGTCTGTAACTTGATCGTTAAACTTAACAGCAACTTTTGTACTTGCATAAATGTTCTTGACCATGCGATAAAATCTACCACCAATACCAAGTCTTAAAAGCTTCAGCAAGAGTCCCTCTCTCCATACTGTATCGAAGGCCTTTTGGAAGTCGATAAAACATATGTATAATGGCTTTTTAAGATTTAGGTATTTATTTATTATGGTTTTAAGTATAAAAAGATTATTTGTCGTTCTCCTTTCCTTTCTGAAACCAGACTGGTTGTCAGATAAAAGGTTATTCTGGTCAACATACTGAGAAAGTCGATTATGTAAAATACTAGAAAAAAGTTTCCCTAAGCAACTTGTTAATGTTATTCCTCTATAATTATTGGGATCCATAGCACTACCTATTTTATGGAGAGGGTTAATGATTCCTTCTGACCAACTGTGGGGAAATATTCCACTCTGATATATATTATTGAATAGCTTTGCCAGAGGTGCAAGTAATGCATCTTTACATTTCGAGGAAATGGAGGAAAAGGATTTTTATAAGTGATGCTTCATTAAATATGCTCACAATTCCCAGAGATTTTCATGCTAAATTTGCTGGCTCCAAACTTAGGACCTACCAGCTGTTCAAATCTATATTTTGTTATGAACCATATTTAAATCTTGTTGCAACAGACTTACATCGCTGTGCTCCGACACGGTTTAGAACAAGTGCACATGGGTTACACATTGAGATAGGGCGCTGCAAGAAAGATAGCAAAAATGATATTTCATTAAGACTATGTCGCTTTGGTTGTGATGAAATAGAGGATGAACTACATATTCTCCTCATATGCCCCAAGTATGATGAATTACGATGTGAATTTTTGGGTGAGGTTAACAAAAGCTCAACTAATTTTGTTCGAATGTCAACATGCCAAAAGTTTGTTTGGTTGTTAAGTAACCAAGATATATTTGTTTGTCGCAAGGTGGCAGAATTTGTATACAATGCCACTGTTATTTTGGAAGGACAAGGCAGTAACTAACCGACATGCATTACTTATTAGTAATGCATCATTATTCTGTGTTAATATTATTAATACTACTAGCTCACGAGACAATATATCTGTTAGATAATTATTATTAGTATCACAGCATAATGAAAGTCACTTTAGGCTGAGTAAATGATACGTGGACATGATTGGTAATAAATTAAGTTCTATTCGTGAGGAGTTAAGGGGTGTTAACTATGGATTAGAATTCATTATTAGAAGTCTTGGGTTGTGTCCCCTTACCTATATGTGTTGGCATCAATCCGTCTCTATTAAATGTGGGTTAGGTATCCAGACTATATTGGCATCATAATGACTTGCACCCAAATGTAGTTTTAGTCATTTATAATGTTGACAGCATCCTAATTGATCATAATAATAAGTAAATAACTACAATATGGCAAATATGAAATGGTTGTGATCTATGATGGTTGTTCATACTTGTAGCCTCATTGAAACATTCTAGTCTAACATCGAAATCTGGTCATGTAATTTTTGCATATTGCTATTATACTACACCACTAGTCTGTGTTATATAGTCATCTATCATAGCAATTGTGTCATGATTATCACAGTTATGTACAGTTTGGTAAGGTTTAATTGAGTGAGAAATGCATATGGGGAGGTGGGGGCGGGGGGAGGGGCGCATGTTTATTCAGATGATTTAAATCAGAGTGGGAAGGACTGGGGGAATATTGATTGTACGCTCCATGAGGGCACCTGATTGGTCAATAAATTCTATTCTATTCCTATTAGTTATTGAGTCAAGGCCACAGACTTTGTTATTTTTAGGTTTCCTATTGCTGTTGCTATTTCTTTGATCTGAATGTGTCTGTCAAGGAATACATTTCCCTTTTGCATTTCCTCTTTTGACTTAAGTTCATGCAGGAGATCTGTGGAAATATTATTGCATTCATTTTTATTAATGTTTAGATCTTGGAAATGAGAATAAAGTTTGTCCATCATTTCTCCTGGTAGGTTCAGATCATCCTTGTTTTTCTCAAGAAGATTGTCTAAAATTTTCCAATATTCTTTAGGATTCGTATCATGTACTGACTCAAGTTTATTATATAGAGTTTCTTTTAGGACACGTTCACTTTGTTTATAACATCGTTTGAGTTTTTTTCTTTACGCGAAATAATTGGTTATGGATATTTTTGTCATTTGGGTGTTGGGATAATTTCAATTCAATTTTTTTTCAATTTCAATTTATTCACCAGTTCCAATTTATACACACATGATCAATAATATATCTAGAAAACGATGATATCCGTAGCAGTATGTTGACAGGAAGATATATGATGTATAACTGGCGGGAATAAAACCCCAGGGGGTTTGTTCTATCCCAAAAAGAAAATAATATAGTATTATAAAACCATCACTGAAGATTGAATATATTGTACTTCATCTCAGGTTAGAAAAGCTTCAGTGTAGGTAATAAATTTTCTGAACCGGTGAATAAAAAAAAAAACTACCCATGGTCGGCCCTGCTTACAGAATGTGAAACTCAGTCCAGTACGAGATGTTTTTTCAACTGCGACTTATATAGAGAAATATAATCTATTGTTTTGAGATGGGTGGGTAGTTTGTTCCACAGCCTCGGACCTTTAATTTTGGCAGTGAAGAATGAAAGATCAGAAGAATAAAAGGGTCGATACAAGTTGATTCTAGAATTTCTATATCGATGCACATTGGATATACGTGTAAAGTAACTCTGGTGGTTAATGGGCAGAAGCGAGGGGTGATAACTGAACTTGTGGACGTATTGTAAATGAAGCTAATTGTTGAGTTTTGGTAGTGTGAGAATATTCAGATTTTTAAACAGAGGGTCGGTATGTTCATACCTTCCGGATAGAGATATTATTCGGATGGCACGTTTTTGGAGAGTTATCAATGGAGTAAGGTGAGTTATGTAGGTATTGCCCCAAACAATATTGCAGGGGTTTCCTTATCTTTGAACGTAGGAGGCTGTTTCCAAAAAGTAGGAGGCTATTAATGCCGAGCGAAGCGAGGCATAGCTTTCAAGGCGAGGGGTCTGGGGGCCGCCTAGGCCCCCAGAAGCTCTGGGGGTCTAGAAGCTCTGTGATGCATTCTAAGCCTATTTTGGCCCTCAAAACAACTGATCCTTGGTCAGTGCTTTCATCTAAATTCCTCATCAATTAGTTAAAAAAAATCACACTTTTTGAGAGTTATGTTCACTATGATCTTGTTTGACTAGTCTGCGTATGAACAACATACTATTGACTAGAACATGTGTATTTTAAAAACAAAGATTCAAAATCAGAGCTATTTTAATTAATATTTTAAATTGTTTTAATCATATTAAATGTGTGTGCAACGGGGAGACGTTCTAAGATCTGTGAACCCCAAACACGGAATCCTTGACCACACAGGTCACGGCTTAACTTCTTGCACACACGTTTAATATTATAGCTTTGTCGTCAAATGCAAACTGTCTTGTTCATCGCTGACTGTGCTTTCAGCACTTTCAGTTTCTGAAATATATTGAGTCAATTTCCATAAAAACCATAATTATTACAACAAAACATTTTTTCATTGTATTTTTATGAACACTAAATTCTTGTTCATTTTGCTGTTTTAATGAAATTCTGAAGAATCAATTACTATTTTTTTTTTTTTTCATTTTACATAATTAATTTTCATCATGAAATTAGCAGACAGAGATATGATACAGAACATTTGTTCAGAATCTGTATTTTAAGATGGGGATAGCCTAATCTTTGCACAATCCAACACATTTTAGACTGGGCAGGTCTGATTTTTAGAAACTTGAGAACTCGTTGGACAGCCACATTAAAATTACCAGGAATGTGAATAGCCTGTCAGCTTGTCATAGGCGTAAACTTAGAATGAACGTAACCCAGAACCTTTCTGGAGGGGAGTGGAGACAATAGAATATTCCATAGCATGGCGAAGACACTACTGCCAAGTCTAGCACATGTTTCATTCCAGGCATTCTTTCATGAATACTTGCAGATAATCTACAATACAATTATTATTACCTTTTGATCGTTTTGCCCCAAAACCAAAAGCCTCCATGCAATGTCAGACTGGAACTTCGTTTGGACATAGTATATTCCCTGCTGTCAGTTTACTATTTCAAGTGCATGCGGCATGAATACTTTAGCTACGGTTCATTCACGCACGGTGTACGACCTTGACCTTCAGTAGGTCATGATCTGTTGGCATGACAGTTTCACTTTCAGTTCGCGAAATCAGACATAATAAAAAGTACAACTCAACAAAGGCAAATGAAGTCCACAGATCAACTTTAATACAAGAAATGCTGACTGCGATAAAACGCCGACGTGAGTAAGTTTACAACAACGACAACACGGACAACAACAACAACACCATGTTAATTTTTTTTTTTTTTTGCTGCCGACGAAGTAGGCGGCGGTTTCCGCGATAGTAGCCGCCGAAAACCGCCTCCCGCCGCCTCTTAAGGAAACCCCTGTATTGCAATATGTCAAATAGGGACAAATGAGGGAGTAATACAATATGAATAATGTTTTTTTATTAACATGGTTTTTGATATGATTTATAACCCCTAAATTTCTTGATAGCTTCTTGGCGATTTCAGTTATATGTGTCAGCCAATTCAGTTTATTATTGAAATAAACTCCCAGGAATTTAAAATTTTCCACATGTTCTATTGATTGTCCATTAATAGACAATGTTGGAGCTTCAATGTTTGATCGTTTGTTTGGTTTTATGAACATAAATTTCGTCTTAGCTATATTAAGAGACAATTTGTTGCAGGAGAACCAAGTATGTAGTTTCTCCAGTTCGAGTGATATACCTGTAATGAGGTTAGCATAATCGTCGTCTGAGAGAAAGACACTAGTATCATCAGCAAAGAGTAGAATGTCAAGTATGTGAGAAACATTACTAATATCATTTATATAAAGTAGAAACAGAATAGGACCTAATATTGAGCCTTGTGGCACTCCACAGCTCATGCAAGTCGACAACGACATTGTATCGTTGAACTTGACACACTGGGATCTAGAAGATAAATAACTCTGGAACCAAGTGTTTGTGATTCCTCGGAAACCATAATGATCCAGCTTATACAATAGTACTTCGTGATTAACAGTGTCGAAAGCTTTTGATAAATCCAAAAAGGTGACTATACTGTATTTGTGTGATTCCTTGGCAGCTACTAATTTTTCGTATAAGGATAGAGCAGCCAAAGCGGTGGAATGGTTTTGTCTGAAGCCGAACTGGTTTAAATATAAGATATTCTGTTCGTTCAAAAATATATGCATTCTATTTGCCACTAGCTTCTCAAGCACTTTACTAAAACAGGTAAGTACTGATATCGGGCGATAATTTTCTAATAATTCTTTATCGCCAGATTTAAATATTGGCGTTACTATAGCAGTTTTCATGGAATTGGGTACTTGACCCTGACGAAATGACATGTTAGCTAGATGACATAATGGCTCACATATGAGATTGGCAAGTAGTAGGAAAAGGCTAAATTGCCTCCTATTTGTGGCGCGCTCACTTCCGGTTGGGTGGCGCGCTGCCCTCAGCCAATCAGCAGCGAGTATTTTGACCCGGTGCATTATGGGACATATCCAAGATGGCGGCGTCTGCCTTCTGGTTCCAGATGGCGGCACGTCCAGTGTCGAAAACTGGTCATTTTGTCGGGATGTGGTCATCTAGTGTCGAAAACTGGACCCTGTATGGGTCCCGCTAGACGTTCTGGGGTCTAGGTGGGCCACTAGTGGTCCGATGGAGTCGTATGGGGAGTAGTCCATAGTTTCGGATTATTGGTCCCCCTCAAAAATTGTAACACAGCAGAGCGTCCGGGGGTGACCACATGATAATTATCCTTCCCTTTTTGGTAACCAGTATTTATAGTACCAAGCTTCTGGGTACTACCATTCCTTCAAAATAACATATGCAAATGGGTGGCTCGGTTGAGCTATATGGCGAGTCGGTCCGCGAAGTCAACCTTCGTCAGCCTCAGTTTCGTACGTTTTTCAGGTGTTTAAAAATAGGGTTATGTTACATATGCAATATGTGACAAAAAACGGCCTGGTCGACCCTATATTTTGAATAGCTTTTTTATCTCGACTCGAGACGGGGAACACTGAGACGAAATCTTATTGAAATCGATTGTCAAGATTTTTCCAGGAAATGAACGAAATATGGCGTATTTTGGGTCATTTTAATAGATTTTCCAGAAAATATGGAGCACGTTCCGAGGGAAGAAAATTTATCCCGGGTTGAATTTGCATAACTGGCTTGTATGCTGAATTAATGGTATGAGCATTCCCATGAAGAAAATATACACTTCTATATGGGTTTTCTGGATGGTTTGGCATCTCAGAAAGACGGAAGGGCTATACCAAGGGTCTATTTCCAGCAACGAGGGGTCTACTGTGGACTGCACTCTATAAGGTATCAATGTGAAGCATTCGTCTAGGAGCATCCGTGGAGATGGGTGTGACGTGGAACTGACGTCATTCTGCGCATGCGCAGTAGACAAAGTGTATGGAAATACACGTTTTGGGATCTAGGGGAGCCCCTAATGGGCCGATGGAGTTGTATGAGGTATCCATGTGAAGCCTATGTGAGGGGGCATCCGCCTGGCCTAGTGTCTCGGTCGTGTTCAACATTCTGCGCATGCGCAGACAGGGAATTGTGGGAAAAGGGTATGGAAATGGAGCCGTTTTGGGGTCTGGATGGCATGCCACTAGTGGTAGACCTATGGAGTCGTAGTGAGGTATCGTTGCGAAGGATACGTGAGGGGGCATCCGCCTGGACTAGTGTGTCGATCGTTTTCGACATTCTGCGCATGCGCAGACAGGGAATTGTGGGAAAAGTGCATTGGAAGGAACGTTTTGGGGTCTAGGTGAGTCCCTAGTGAGCTGATTGGGTCGAGTGAGGTATCGTTGCGCAGGATAGGTGAGGGCGCATCCGCCTGGGTGGATGGGTGTTAGGAATATCGTCATTCTGCGCATGCGCAGGCAGGGAATTGTGGGAAAAGGGTATGGAAATAGACGTTTTGGGGTCTAGGTGAGTCCCTAGTGGGCCGACGGGATCGAGTGAGGTATCAATGTGAAGGATACGTGAGGGGGCATCCGCCTGGACTAGCGCATGCGCAGACAGGGAATTGTGGGAAAAGTGCATTGGAAGGAACGTTTTGGGGTCTAGGTGGGCCACTAATGGTCTGATTGAGTCGAGTGAGGTATCAATGTGAAGCATATGTGAAAGAGCATCCGCCTGGGTGGATGTGACGTAAAACTGACATCATTCTGCGCATGCGCAGGCAGGCGGTAGTATAGAAAGCAGGCATTTTGGGGGGTATGTGGGTGTGTGTTTGGGGTAGAGATGGACGTTCCGGGTACATCCGAGTATACACGGGAACAGTCGGGTAGTTACGGAGGAAGACACGGAGGTGGCCGAAGATGTCACGGAGGTGCCCGAAGAGACACGGAGGTTACCGAATATGTTACGGAGGTCACCGAAGAGACCCGGAGGTGGGCGAAGATGTCAATTTGTATTTGGGGAATCACGGGGAGATCAGGTGATAGTTCAAGGTCATATTGAATGATAGGAATGCAGGTACTGACCTGTTCATCTGTGGTTTACATTCGGATATAGACCGGAGAGAGAACAACAACAACAACAAGGATGACACTTGAGAGAACAACAACAACAAGAAGTTATTTTCATATAGTTTATTTTCCCCAATGTTACATCATACCAACGCTGGGGGAGCCGCGTTGGGTATGTTTACAACTCAAAAAGACTCTTGCCCAATCAGAGGCCACCATTTGCATCTGTCATATTCGTTCCTGTCCGTTAGATGTATTCTTGTCCAATCATAAGTCGCCATTTCAAAAAGTTCCATCTTTGCTCGGTGTGACCTAAGCGTCGTCGGGCAGGCCTGGATATTCTTCGGGCAGCATGTCCTGAAACAGTTGTTTGCGCATTCTGATCGCATTTTCCAGGGCCTCGGTGGGTGGTAGCCCCATAGCCTCTTCCAAGTGACGCTTGGTCTTCATGATGGACCTGTGCGTGGGATCGCCTTTCATTTCAAGCGGTAGTAAGGTATACTGTTCATAGATCGCCATGGCTGTTTTCCCGATGCGAGGGCGCATTTGGGTGTATGCCTGTTGTAAATTATCCTCTCCGGCGTCCTCGATCGCTGCAGCGTAAGTATTGATAGCTGCTGTCACAATACGATCCCAGAAGGTAGGTTCTGCCTCACTTTCCACGGATGTAGGCCGACTATCTGAGGTCAAGCTCTCCGTATCACTAGATGGACTCTCAGCAATCTCTGTTTCGGTATCAGTCGATACACTCTCAGCAGTCTCTGTATCAGCATCCGCCTCAACGGACTCGGAGTCTTCAATCCCATGTATATTTTTCTGGTGTCGCATCATATCGTAATGTCTGGTGAACGTGCGTTCGCACTCAGAGCAAGTATAAGCCATGTTGACGGTTGAACGTCGACTGTGCGTGTTTTTGGAAATACGCTCGCTTTTATAGACAATGACGCCCGTCAACGCCAGTCGTTACGCCTTAACGCCCGTCTCAGCGCCTTAACACGCTTTCTTAACGCTTTAACGTCGTTTAACGATGCGTTCGAACAAATGTTTCTTTAGTGCTATTGCTCTGACATACGCCGCTTTCCAGTTCATGGCCGAGGTTTTCAACATCGACGCTGTTCTTTCAATTTCCATATGGACTGGGTCCTTATCCAACAATTTCATATGGGTCACGAGATCGACATACTGCTGACGTAAAGCCCGTCGTAGTCTGGGTGCCAATCTGTTATGGGCTAAAATTGCGGCTTCCTCTTTCGAATACCCTTTGTGTTGAAACTTGTTTCCTGTGGCCTCCAACATCTCGCCCAGCTCGGCGTCCATACTTTCTTTGAACAAATCCTTCCATAGCCTCGAGTTCACATTATGTTCTTCAACCTCGGGTTGGTCCTTCACGGTTGGGTGATATTCGGGGACTGATGGTATGAAGGGGCCCCGCTGTATGGGGGTGGGTTGCTGCTGCTGCCCTACCAGATGTGGACTCGGTGGATGGTGTCGGGATATATGACGTTGCGGTGATGCCTCGCCCGGTAACAGGTGGGTCGTCAGCCGACGATCTTCCGGGGTATGGGCTTTTAAATCTACGAACAGGTAGCCGTACGGACGGCTTGTCGCTCCTTGAAACGCCTGCATGAAATGGTCGATGTTCTGAGGATAAATTCGACTACCAAACACACGGATTTGTGCTCTGTCAATGGGATTGGAGAACAACACAAAGTATTGGCAGTTCAAGGCAATATCTCTGGACGCCTTCCCTTGAGGAAAGAGATTCTGAGTCAAATAGATGACGGACAGATTGCGATGATGGGACCCTTTGGTGAATAGGTCGGCGATTTTCGAATTGTCCTTGGCCGCACTCATCAGATCGTCGAGCACTACCACGTTGGTCTGCTCGGAATCGAAGTAATAGGGTTCGTCTATGTCGGGAGGAATTCCTGGGACAAAGCTCACATTCTGTAATCGCGTAGTTTCGTAGGCGGGCTGCCACTGGCTATAACACCAAACAACAGGTGTCGGAGCTGGGGTTGCCACACCTTCCTCTAGATACTTCATCACCCAGGACGTCTTTCTACACCCCGTAGGGCCGCTCACCGTCATCGTATAGGGATGTCCTACGCCACTTGGTGGACCTATAGCGGGACTTGGTGGTGTCTCTTGTCTATGCGTTAGACGCATATGTCTGAGCATATTGTCGCGACGAGAGAGTGTCTTTTGACAGAACGGACATGTACTCGACATGGTACCCGGTCAAAGTACAGACTGAGGCTAATGGTGTATGTCCGTCATCTATTTGACTCAGAATCTCTTTCCTCAAGGGAAGGCGTCCAGAGATATTGCCTTGAACTGCCAATACTTTGTGTTGTTCTCCAATCCCATTGACAGAGCACAAATCCGTGTGTTTGGTAGTCGAATTTATCCTCAGAACATCGACCATTTCATGCAGGCGTTTCAAGGAGCGACAAGCCGTCCGTACGGCTACCTGTTCGTAGATTTAAAAGCCCATACCCCGGAAGATCGTTCGCTGTTCATGGTTATTAATCACCGCCCATACCCCGGAAGATCGTCGGCTGACGACCCACCTGTTACACGGCGAGGCATCACCGCAACGTCATATATACCATCCACCGAGTCCACATCTGGTAGGGCAGCAGCAGCAACCCATCCCCATACAGCGGGGCCCCTTCATACCATCAGTTCCGGAATATCACCCAACCGTGAAGGACCAACCCGAGGTTGAAGAACATAATGTGAACTCGAGGCTATGGAAGGATTTGTTCAAAGAAAGTATGGACGCCGAGCTGGGCGAGATGTTGGAGGCCACAGGAAACAAGTTTCAACGCAAAGGGTATTCGAAAGAGGAAGCCGCAATTTTAGCCCATAACAGATTGGCACCCAGACTACGACGGGCTTTACGTCAGCAGTATGTCGACCTCGTGACCCATATGAAATTGTTGGATAAGGACCCAGTCCATATGGAAATTGAAAGAACAGCGTCGATGTTGAAAACCTCGGCCATGAACTGGAAAGCGGCGTATGTCAGAGCAATAGCACTAAAGAAACATTTGTTCGAACGCATCATTAAACGACGTTAAAGCGTTAAGAAAGCGTGTTAAGGCGCTGAGACGGGCGTTAAGGCGTAACGACTGGCGTTGACGGGCGTCACTGTATTTCGGTGAATTGGAGTCAATTCCATGGAAATCAGAGCTTCTGAGCTAATTCACCAGGGCGTTGAAGCGTTAAGCTAAGCGTTGATGGGCGTTACTGTCTATAAAATCAAGCGTATTCCAAAAACACGCACAGTCGACGTTCAACCGTCAACATGGCTTATACTTGCTCTGAGTGCGAACGCACGTTCACCAGACATTACGATATGATGCGAAACCAGAAAAATATACATGGGATTGAAGACTCCGAGGAGTCCGTTGAGGCGGATGCTGATACAGAGACTGCTGAGAGTGTATCGACTGATACCGAAACAGAGATTGCTGAGAGTCCATCTAGTGATACGGAGAGCTTGACCTCAGATAGTCAGCCTACATCCGTGGAAAGTGAGGCAGAACCTACCTTCTGGGATCGTATTGTGACAGCAGCTATCAATACTTACGCTGCAGCGATCGAGGACGCCGGAGAGGATAATTTACAACAGGCATACACCCAAATGCGCCCTCGTATCGGGAAAACAGCCATGGCGATCTATGAACAGTATACCTTACTACCGCTTGAAATGAAAGGCGATCCCACGCACAGGCCCATCATGAAGACCAAGCGTCACTTGGAAGAGGCTATGGGGCTACCACCCACCGAGGCCCTGGAAAATGCGATCAGAATGCGCAAACAACTGTTTCAGGACATGCTGCCCGAAGAATATCCAGGCCTGCCCGACGACGCTTAGGTCACACCGAGCAAAGATGGAACTTTTTTCAAATGGCGACTTATGATTGGACAAGAATACATCTAACGGACAGGAACGAATATGACAGATGCAAATGGTGGCCTCTGATTGGGCAAGAGTCTTTTTGAGTTGTAAACATACCCAACGCGGCTCCCCCAGCGTTGGTATGATGTAACTTTGGGGAAAATAAACTATATGAAAATAACTTCTTGTTGTTGTTGTTCTCTCAAGTGTCATCCTTGTTGTTGTTGTTGTTCTCTCTCCGGTCTATATCCGAATGTAAACCACAGATGAACAGGTCAGTACCTGCATTCCTATCATTCAATATGACCTTGAACTATCACCTGATCTCCCCGTGATTCCCCAAATACAAATTGATATCTTCGCCCACCTCCGGGTCTCTTCGGTGACCGCCGTAACATCTTCGGTAACCTCCGTGTCTCTTCGGGCACCTCCGTGACATCTTCGGCCACCTCCGTGTCTTCCTCCGTAACTACCCGACTGTTCCCGTGTATACTCGGATGTACCCGGAACGTCCATCTCTACCCCAAACACACACCCACATACCCCCCAAAATGCCTGCTTTCTATACTACCGCCTGCCTGCGCATGCGCAGAATGATGTCAGTTTTACGTCACATCCACCCAGACGGATGCTCTTTCACATATGCTTCACATTGATACCTCACTCGACTCAATCAGACCATTAGTGGCCCACCTAGACCCCAAAACGTTCCTTCCAATGCACTTTTCCCACAATTCCCTGTCTGCGCATGCGCAGAATGCCGAAAACGATCGACACACTAGTCCAGGCGGATGCCCCCTCACGTATCCTTCACATTGATACCTCACTCGATCCCGTCGGCCCACTAGGGACTCACCTAGACCCCAAAACGTCTATTTCCATACCCTTTTCCCACAATTCCCTGCCTGCGCATGCGCAGAATGACGATATTCCTAACACCCATCCACCCAGGCGGATGCGCCCTCACCTATCCTTCGCAACGATACCTCACTCGACCCCATCGGCCCACTAGGGACTCACCTAGACCCCAAAACGTTCCTTCCAATGCACTTTTCCCACAATTCCCTGTCTGCGCATGCGCAGAATGTCGAAAACGATCGACACACTAGTCCAGGCGGATGCCCCCTCACGTATCCTTCGCAACGATACCTCACTCGATCCCGTCGACCCACTAGGGACTCACCTAGACCCCAAAACGTCTATTTCCATACCCTTTTCCCCACAATTCCCTGTCTGCGCATGCGCAGAATGTTGAACACGAACGACACACTAGTCCAGGCGGATGGCCCCTCACGTATCCTTCACATTGATACCTCATACGACTCCATAGGACCACTAGTGGCCCATCCAGACCCCAACACGTCTATTTCCATACCCTTTTCTCACAATTCCCTGCGTGCGCATGCGCAGAATGACGATATTCCTAACACCCATCCACCCAGGCGGATGCGCCCTCACGTATCCTTCGCAACGATACCTCACTCGACCCCATCGGCCCACTAGGGACTCACCTAGACCCCAAAACGTTCCTTCCAATGCACTTTTCCCACAATTCCCTGTCTGCGCATGCGCAGAATGTCGAAAACGATCGACACACTAGTCCAGGCGGATGCCCCCTCACGTATCCTTCGCAACGATACCTCACTCGACCCCACCGGCCCACTAGGGACTCACCTAGGCCCCAAAACGTCTATCTCCATACCCTTTTCCTACAATTCCCTGTCTGCGCATGCGCAGAATGTTGAACACGAACGACACACTAGTCCAGGCGGATGCCCCCTCACGTATCCTTCACATTGATACCTCATACAACTCTATCGGCCCATTAGGGGCTCCATAGGATCACTAGTGGCCCATCCAGACCCCAAAACGGCTATTTCCATACCCTTTTCCCACAATTCCCTGTCTGCGCATGCGCAGAATGTTGAACACGACCAAGACACTAGTCCAGGCGGATGCCCCCTCACATAGGCTTCACATGGATACCTCATACAACTCTATCGGCCCATTAGGGGCTCCCCTAGATCCCAAAACGTTTATTTCCATACACTTTGTCTACTGCGCATGCGCAGAATGACGTCAGTTCCACGTCACACCCATCTCCACGGATGCTCCTAGACGAATGCTTCACATTGATACCTCATACGACTCCATCGGACCACTAGTGGCCCACCTAGACCCCAGAACGTCTAGCGGGACCCATACAGGGTCCAGTTTTCGACACAAGATGACCACATCCCGACAAAATAACCAGTTTTCGACACCGGACGTGCCGCCATCTTGAACCAGAAGGCAGACGCCGCCATCTTGGATATGTCCCATAATGCACCGGGTCAAAATACTCGCTGCTGATTGGCTGAGGGCAGCGCGCCACCAAACCGGAAGTGAGCGCGCCACAAATAGGAGGCAATTTAGCCTTTTCCTACTACTTTGGCAAATTTTTTGATTATAGAAGTTCGTATACCGTCAATACCAGCTGCGCCATTGTTAAAATCCGCTATAATACTGGTTACTTCTTCAGCTGTACAATCGTCCAGCGAAAAATTATTTTGATAATTGGTAGTTAGAAATTCTCTGAAGTTCTTTGTTGTGTCAGGGATATTTGATTCCAGGTTAGAAGCAATGGTACTGAAATAATTGTTGAAGCCGTTGGCAATATCAATTGGGTCGGTTGTCTCATGATCATTTATTTTGAATTTCTTAGGTAAACTCGTTGATTTTTTGCGATTCATTAGCTCATTTAGAATTTTCCAGGTGCCTTTGATACTGTTATTATGCTGATTGAATTTATTTTCATAATAATTCCGTTTGGCTAGTCTCAGAGTATGATTTAGTTTATTTCTGTAATCGCGATACTGTTTCGTAATGATTGGGTCTTTGCGTTCGATATGCTGTCTAAATAGTCTATTTTTTTCTCTTATTGATTTCAAAATTGCGGGACTAATCCATGGTTTAATAATCTGGTTTCTGTTTTGATTTATTGTTACTACTGGAAAACAGCTGTTGTAGGTTTCATTAAACTTAGCCGAGAAAGTATCGGTGGCTTTGTTTACGTCTTGTTCGTTAATGACGTCATTCCAATCGGTATTTTCCAACTTTTGTTTAAACGTATCTTTTTGTTCCTTGCTTATTCTTCGAAATTTTATGCTACTGGATTGTTTCTGTTTTGAAAATTCGTTATTGTTAATATGAAAAATAGGGAAATGATCAGTGACGTCTGAGGGAAGTATTCCAGACATAAGACAGTCTTCATGGAAATTCAAGAAAATGTTATCAATTAGTGTAGCAGAATTGGATTTACCTCTAATCGGTTTTGTTATTTTGGGGAGGAAATAATGCGATCTCATGATATCGAGGAAATTTTTAGATGGGCCATGACGTTCAGTTTTAAAAAGGTCTATGTTGAAGTCGCCCATGATTATGCAATTCTTTTTCTCTGGTTTGATGATTTCCAACAGAGATGTCATACCATCATTGAATAATTCTACATTTTTTCCAGGTGGGCGATAAATAACACCGATTATGTAAGACATGGGACCGTCCTTCATTTCCACGAACAAGGATTCATATTCACCATCGTCTTCGCGGAAGGATAGGTCCTCTCTTACTAAACATTCAGAGAATTTTTCATCGATATACCGGTATAAGACGAGTCCTCCGCCTTTTCTTTTGACTCTGGAAGAAGTAAAGGGCTGATACCCTGGAATATCAAACAGTTTCTCAGTGGAGGGATCCAACCAGCTCTCAGAAATACCAATTACGGAGAAGTTGAATTTTAAGTTATTGGTTAAGCCAATGATTTATGAAAAATGTTTCTTCAGGCTTCTAGCATGCATTGAAGTGTATGACTGACATAGATTTTGTGTCGGAGATAGCGTTTGTATTAATTTGTGCATTAAATGAGTTTTCGATGTAATAATTAGACTGATGGCTATTAAGATCTCCCCAGTGAGATATTTCAGGAGAGCAGTCATCTGTTAAGTACGCTGCGGCTTCAACATTATTCAGATCTAATGGATTGAACGCCAAATCTTGGAAGCCTTCTAGATATGATAGATCATCACTAGATTCGTCGTTCAGATTGATATTAGTAACTACGTCATCCTCGTTATGAAAAGGCATCTGTAGCAAATCGAGGTCGTCAGGCGGGTTTAAAATAGTGGTATTATCCATTTCTAAATATTTTAACAACATATAGACTAGATATATCCTTATAAGATTCAAAGAGGCAAACTGGAGGTGATGAAATGTAAAGAAAGGAAATATTTTGCAGGAGCCGACCATGGAAGGTAAAAAAATAGCATTACGACAGACAAAGTCTGTATAAGTTGAAAAATATAACAGCAAAATTAACATTCTCGAGTATATACAGACTTGTACGAAACTTCGTCTCCGGGGAAATGTGCTCTAATATTTCTTAGCTAGATCTTTAAATTGTTTCTTTAGTCTGTCAATGTTACTAATTTTGTCTGTTTTGTTTCTTTGCGGATATTTTTTCTTTTGTTTACGTTGAGCTGGTGGAGATACTTTAAAAGCTGCCAAAAGCAAAATGTTACAAAAAAATTCTGTTGAGTTAATGTTTGTTCTGCTGTGATTTACATTACTTGACATGAATTTCTGTACTTTTTGCTGAGACTCATCACAAAAGTTGCAATAAATATTGTGAACTGTTATCTTTATTTATTTTGCTTTTTCCTGGAATCTGGTGCAAGTTCAGCTTTTGCTTTGGGGGCTCACATATTGACACTGTAGAATTGTCGAAATCGAACAATGGATGGAGTGAGGGGTTAAGGGGTTTACTCTAAAGCTTAAAACATTTTGAAGAGCCGATTCAGAGTATATAATCAACGGTACTGGTACCTCTATCTGTGAAACATGTTAGCTGTCCAAGGTAGTCCCCTGGTGTTCTGCCATTAAGGAATCTAACGCCGGTGGAAATACACAGCCTCACTAATTTTTTACCATGCGCATTGTCAGATTTATCTACGGATTGTCTGTTACGGTGTATTGAATCTGCTATGTAATCGTTTGGTAGAGGGAGGTAATTATCCGTATCGTCAACAATAAAGTTAGGGTTAATGGGGATGCCATTCTTAACAGTTCATGCATTTGCATCTCCCATAAGAAAAACTGTTCCCATATTACTGAATCGTGCAATCTCTAATTCAAGTTGTAACAATTGATCCTGGTAATAAGGGGATTCAACTGGTGGCACATAGAAAGTACACAAATAAAGATCCTTTTGCCAACCGAGGATTTGTCGCGGGAGGTTCATCCACAATGTGGATGTGTTTGCTGGTATTAAATAAAAAATCGAAACTATAGGCAATCACTAACTAAACTTAGGATCTGCGCACATCGGCTCGAGATAGAAACCGGCAGATATAGGAAAATAGACCGGAACAAACGATTTTGTAAACGGTGTGAGAAAACAAACAAGATCGTTGAAGACGAGTACCATTTTGTTTGTATATGCCCGAGTGGTAAAAAACCTCGAAACAACATCATCAACAAATCCTGTCACCTATTTGGGCAACTAACTGACCTCGAAAAATTCTATTTCCTGATTAACCCACCCACCCACCTTTCCCCAACAATAGGACAGTTTATGTACGAAATGCTTCTGGAGAGATCAACACAGCTCACAATATCTCCTGCCACTAGGACTGCCTCAACCTCCACCTAATTTATAAATTGGAATGAACTGGCTTTCTTGACTGGGGTGATTATGTCCTGTCACAATATAACCTTTATTATGTAAATGTGATATTTTATCTTAGCTTTAACATTTTCTGTATGTATTCATGTATAGAAATAAAGAATTGAAAAATTGAACGTGTTGTCAGTATCCATTTGCTGTATATGTTTATCATATTTGTCCTTGTAGAAGATTGCTAATCCTCCAGATCCCCTGCCACACTGATTACGGGATGCTTTAGAACTATGTTTATACTTATTACAGAGAGTTATACAGTTATACAGTTATACTTATAACCAGCCATGTGACTGTGTTTTAGCGTCAATAAAGTTATCTTATTAACATAACCAACTAATTTTAGACTGGTGACTCTATTGTCCATCTTCAGCTGGGTGGAATGTGTCTCTTGAAGACGGATAAAGTCATATTTGCATAGTTTTTCTTTCACACTATCAATCAAAAGCTTCCGTTTGAGTCCGTCAACATTCCAGGAGATGAATGAAAGCAAAGCCTGGTGATCGTTAAAGAGTCCACATTCTTGTATACGTCATGTGTTCCACAATGACTAATCAGATTGGAGATATGGCGTAACGAAGTTTACCTTGTGTTATTTTGTCGGGCAAATTATTTAGACTCTGGTTTTACCGAAGCTGCAATAGCAAGTCGCGTATAGATCTATTTCCAAATTTAAATATATCATTTTTTGCCATTTTTGGAAATCTAAATTGGCTCTTAGATATAGTGAGTTGGAAAGATTTTTTTTTTACTTACTTTTTTTAACTCAATCAGTTTCTAAAAAAATAAATACTATCGGCATAATGATGAAGATATGATATACAATGTGGCAAATTTCTTTTTCTGTCAGATCTAGATTCCGATTAAAGTTCCACACTCTTTGAGTATATAGCTCTTGTCTTGTACATTTTGATTGGCCCAGTGGCTGCCGCACGCAATCAACCCGACAAAATTCCAATGCGGCCTTTTGTTCCCGGATAAATTTTTCTCGAGAAGGCTAGACGTTTTTCCAGCGGTCACGGTACCTTTCTCTGTTTTCTGTTTTAGCAACTACGCCGTACTCTTATTGACGCATTCTTGGTCTAGACTCATTATCTCATCTTTTTTTTAGATTTTTGAGGTTTGATAGTGTTATGGATGGATGGATGGATGGATGAATGGATGCGACAGTGTGGATGGCACGAGTTCCCGCACTGCAGTCGAACGCGTGCATTCGCAAAATTAAAATTATGTCAGGAGGTAGATGGAGTAACCACCGGTGTTCTTACTATGGGTCTCTCTGTAATTGTGTAACCAGGTAACACAACAAAACTGAGAATATGTTATATTTTCGATTATGCTGTTTACTTAGGAGCATTTTAACTATTAAATATACCTAGACAGAACAACAACAACAACACTTTGTGGAGTACGGTTCGCTTTGGTGGGGCCTTTTTCTATAGGCTACGGGTTTGCGATCGGATCTCGTACAGATCAAATCTCGTACACCTCGCACGTGCGTGCGTTCAGAGCGCGTGGTGACTTTCTTATGGATTGCTTATGTGCGGGGGTGAAGTTTAATTTGTCTGTCAAAATTTCTACTTCTTGATATGATTGGAAGTATTATTTTTTTGAAATCGTGTTCCGGGGAATACTTACTTCTGGTTTCCATCACACGGGAAGTCCATTTTATAGCCAGCCAATATAGGTAACATGATTGATGACCATCGATGTTCATTCCACGAAAGCCAGACGACAATCCCATTTCCACAGCTGTGTTTATGTCATGTGACACGGGGCGCAGTCATTGCTTTTCTTCGACCGCCCCTCCCTATCTCCGAACGAATGTTCACAATGAAATGGCGGCAAACTCACATTTCCAGTAAATCAGTGTCCTCTTTCGGTTGAATTTCGTCATGAAATAGCATACAAATATACCAATCTACATATTTCTGAAACGAGTATTTCTTCAGGATTCCAAATATATTATTAAAATTAAAATCGGATAATTAGTGGACACGCTATCAGCTATTGACGGCAGAAAAGCTATACTAAATGAGAATACAAATATGCCTGGTACCTATTTTCAATGGAGGTATGAATATATTTTTCAAAATTGGATATGCCTCAAGTACACCTCAGCTAGTACCTCACCTGAGGGGTACACCTCACCCGAGGTGTACACCTCACCCGAGGTGTACACCTCACCCGAGGGGTACACCTCATTGAGGTGTACTAATTTGCATATTTCGATACTCCTCAACTACACCTCATCTACTCCTCAACTACACCTCATCTACTCCTCAAATACACCTCATAATATCTGAGGGTACACCTCACAGGTACACCTCAACTACACCTCAAGTACACCTCAAATACACCTCAAAGCAGTAAGGGTAACCAGGTCAGTTTTCGTGTCTCTCAAGAAATTACTTTTATATAAGATTGAAATAAACCGTGAAAAGTGTACGACATCTGATCCCGAAGCTGTACTGCGTGTGGACAAGGACCCGGCGCCAAGCCATTCAACAGCCGTAGTTAGTACACATTGTGATTGAGCAATAAGGATATTCGGGATCAGATCTCGTACACTTTTTACGGTTTATTTCAATTTTATATAAAAGTAATTTCTTGAGACACAAAAACTGACCTGGTTAGTGCTGGGATCAAGACCCTTCCGTGGGAGGAGTTTCGCGGGTTACATGACCTTTCCCTGCCCGTGTGGAAGCAGTTATTAACTCAACTTTTTAGGTACCTCTAACCCACGAGAGAGAGAGAGCAATTCTCGTACAGCAGACGAAAATCGCAATTTTTGCTGAATTGTTGTGAATATCATCATTCATGCACTTGAAAAATTTATTTGAGTAGTTTTAGAAGAAATAATAATATACTAATTGGACGATTTATCAATTTGGCCTGTTCACAATGAAAGGCTGAACAGCGACTCGTTATTTGCACAAAAACGAGATTATTTTACCTCCGGAAAATCTTCGGCAGTCATCGGAAGTATAACTCTTCGGCCGTCAATAGCTGATAGCGTATATTTTAATAATATATTTGGAATCCTGAAGAAAGACTTGTTTCAGAAATATATAGATTGGTATATTTGTATGCTATTTCATGACAAAAAATTCAACTGGAAGATGACACTGATTTACTGGAAATGTGAGTTTGCCACCATTTCACTGTGAACATTCCTTTGGAGATTGGGAGGAGCGGTTGAAGAAAAGCAATGACTGCGCCCCGTATCACATGGCATAAACACAGCTGTCGAAATGGGATTGTTGTCTGGCTTTCGAAGAATGAACATCATGGTCATCAGTCAGGTTACATATATTGGTTGGCGATAAAATGGACACGATAAAATGGAAACGATAAAATGGAAACGATTTCCAGAAAACAATTTACAAAAAAATAATACTTCCAATCATAACAAGAGGTAGAAATTGATTTGATCTGTACGAGATCCGATCCCAAGCCCGTAGTTGCAATTTTTTGAAAGTTAAGTAATAGGAAAGGGCATCTTATTTGGTGTATTCTGATTAAAGATAGTAAAGTCATGTACATCAAAATGTTCCTTGTTCCATGGAGACACCCACCATATCATGTTTGACACATGCAGATATATCTACATATATGAAAATCTACAAAAACAATTGTTCCTGGGACTGCCAGCAGAAGTCCGCAAATAATGAACACACAGTATTGAAAACTGCATTAAAACATTCTATGTTGTCTGTGCTACAACAAAGACTATCTTTGAAAAGCAAATTCCATTGCAAAGTATTTTTAAAAGATTCTTTATCATTTACTATGTCAACAAAATTGTCCAAGTCAATGATGATTCTTGTCAGCCAATATGAAGGACAGTCAAAATCTGTGTTACGGTAAGCGATCCAAATATTCGATCGCCGGAAGTGATTTTTTAGTCCCAAAATCGATGCTTGATCGTAAAAATTGGATCGTACGCCCCTCTGCAATGACGAGAAAAATCGGCTCGATCGAAAACATTAGATCGCGGAAGTGAGAGAAAAGCATGATATATCCGATTATCTCCCCTAGTTCACAACGTAAAAATTGCCGCCTTTGGATTGAATTAAAACAGTGTTGATGAAAACGCTAATGTGACATTCTATATTGTCGAGATGAAATTATGAATGAATCTATAAGATGATTAATTATTCGTTGATGTGTCATTGATATTCTTCATTGGTCGAGATGTGTCTTTGTTGAAGTGTGCGTACCGGTACTTGCAGTTACAGCGTACATGCAAGTCTAGTCTATAAAACCACTGCTGGATTCTCGTACACACCGTATTCGCGATAATTATAGTCATTGCATTGTACATTAATAAGATAAATATGTTTATAAGAAATCTGATTCACCCATAGCCCTACATAACGCAATACATTTTCCATTTTTGAAATTTCATTTCAGGGCAGCGAATGGTTGCACGAGTAGAATCGACGTTGATATCCCTATACTGTAAAATAAAGGATCGTAAAATATACCGTCTTCTTCCGTCTGTGTAAAATTATGTAGGCCTATTCAATGTTTATTGTTAGTACTTTTCAACGACACCGGTGTTAATTAACGAAAGATTGTCAGATAGGAATAAATGTCTTTACACTTTTTTTTTCCACTTCTTTAGTTAAAGAACAAATCGGCAACCATTTAATTCCCGCAGTGAGCGGCTATCGGTCTCGGCATAATTTTTCACAATATTTACCAAGCACAGATGATATCCCAGATCGGTTCGTTTGTACCGTGATCAGTGTAAAACATCTAACAAAGTTACTGTCTCAACCTTATAACCAACCTGTATTAGTTTGAAAAGCTAATACAACAAATAAACTAGTTTGTGAAGTCAGTGAGGGAAATTCCCTGGATTCTTTCTATTCCCCTACTGCCTATTGTGGTCCATTCATTCACAGCGTGTTCTGATTGTGCCAGGTTCAATCTAAAAGAAGCTGTATAATTTTGCCAATTGACATACATATCTGTGATTTGGTCCACATGTCAGGTTGGCTCGGTTCATACAAAATTTCTAGACAGACAACTACTGATAAAGAAAAAAATTATTGAAAAATATGTCCCAAAACAATTTTCATATCTAACATAGTCTTTGTTGTAGCACACAGTATATAGAATTTTCTTAACTGGCTTTCAATAATGTCTGTTTAATATTTATGGACTTGCGCTGGCAGTCCTAAGAACAACTATTTTTGGGGATTTTTATTTAGGCCAGAAGAAAGAATATGTCTGTGTCCGGTAACCCGACCTAGTCTAAATAAATCGTGCGAGTCTGAAAACAATTTCAGCAAAATTTCAACAAAATCATGACCAAGGCAGCGTTTTACGACAACAACAACAACCGCACATCGGCGTGCACATGCTTTACCAGGCATTCATTATGTTCTGCTTTGTGCCTCTCTATTTAGCTCAGACAGGGTCTTACAGACTGTGCCTGAGTTGACCCGAGGTCATCTTTTGCCACAGTAAATGAATATGGCGACCGTCTAACTGGGCGAATTGAGATCAGACAGGACTCATGCACTGATATATAGTTCCGCAACATATAGTTCTAGGTAATTTGTCAAAAAGCTGCCTTCAAACTGTGCGACACTGGCGTTCTGAAATACATTGAATAACTGTTTACTGTGTTTCAAGATAAATATAAATTTTGCCATTAGTAAACGGTTAGAACAGTTCTTGGTTTTTGCAAGAATCCTGCAAAAAATGGCGAGACCCCTACACGGGTAAATGGAGCATAGCGCAAAGCACCATGGGAGAGGATGTGGCATGCATTGTCAGCATACCGTAAAGTGTGACTAGTGCAGCATGGCAATGCATAGCAGCAGGTTGACGATCTTTTCAGGAAATAAAGTACCCACTTCCAGGTCAGGAATCTAGAACTCAGCAATGTGATTATGCTTCATCGACCTGATCATGTTTACCAGGACAATTTTAAACATATTCTCCATCAACTTCGAAAGAAATATACTGATTGTATGGCTTGATATGTCATTTGTTGAAGCAGTGTTTTGCGGACATGGCAAGTGCTGTTCATTTTCAACGAATTCTGCGCGGCACAGTCAAAGTTGGCTTCAAAAAGTCTACCCGACCGGTACCATTTCTCCGCTAAAAAATATAAAATTTCCCAACTTATTTTATTATGTATTGATTGCAATAAACCCTCAAGATTCAAGCAACTAATAATTCTTCGTTTTTCGACAAATGGCGTGTTCAAATCATTGTACGATCCCGTCTCTTTTCTCAAATTGCTCAAATTAGAGAAGGCCTACTAGGCACTGGTACAAATCTGGATTAATTTCCCATTCCATTTTGTATACGTCAATTTTTTCTTCTGGCATTTCCAGAAAATGAGTGCACCCATCCCCCTCGCAATGGAAAGCACTGGAGAACGTTCCACATGGAATTTTGTATTTTTCACTAAAAATCCTTGGTAGTTTCATCATTCCTGGGGGGAAATCCTTGGAATATATTGTTTTTTCGTTAACAAATTAAAATAATGATATGCTTTTTGGTGGTAATAGAAGAATAAAATAACTGGTTTAAAGCAGACCTCATTGAAATATCAAGATTTGCTGGATCCAGTAAAAACATCTTTTGAATATCTGGAAATATGGGGGGGATATGTCATGGGAGGGCGAGGGGGTTGTGGGAGATAAATCCTGGGAGAATATGTTGGAGTGAATGGGGAATGTCATACAATCGAGAATATATTTGTAGAGCATTGTATATGGGACAGGATTACTGGACATCAGAATAAAATTTATTTCCAGAATAAATGTATTTTTTTGGGCCCTACCTACTTTATTTTTTTCTGGCCTGTAACCGGAAACATACTTATTTTTTTTTTGCCTTAAGTAGATATACCTGCATGTCAAACATGATATGGTGGGATTCTCCATGGGACAAGAACATTTTGATGTATGACTGTACTATACATGTATTCAAGCAGAATACACCAAATAAGAGACCCTTTCCTATCATATGAATTTTAAAAATTTGCCACTACATCATCCCATCTAATCACATTGCCGCCGTTATGCGATGACATGTACTGGACATAGTGAAATAAATATTAATAAGATCTGAATCTACAAGGTTAGTAAATTTTTGCTATGTCAGACTATCTAATCATGTGCTATTTCATATGAAAAGTCAGAGCAATTCGGCCAGCTTTGGTTCTGTCAATGAGTGCATATTTTCTGTCTACATGTAGGTCAACAACGATCTTTTTAAAAAAGAAAAAAAAAGTTTATTTTAAGTTGAAATTTTATTTTGATGGTGTTACTGGATAAACAATTTTCGCGAATATTATCCATCCAAATTTTACTGCATGCTGTTGGGATTACAATGCCACTTGTGCCTCTGTCCAGACTGGAAAAGAACAACAGCTGGTATTTTGACAATTGACGATTATTCTATAACGCGGTTTTAAAATTAGGGGACAATATATCACGCAATGGCGAGGTTGCACTGTATCTAGAATACCTTGTGCCAAACTAAAAATAGAAAAAAAATAAATAAAAAATCTGCCCGCTCATCTCCCTTTCCTGGTGTGCAGGTGATGATAAATGAACAATTACCGAAAACTGGGGTGAATAGGAACCAAGGGGTGAATAGGAACAAAAAATTGAAAAGTTGATCACCATGTATTATTGCCAAGGCATACATGTAAGTAACTGACAAGTCTGTTTTCTTTTATATTGGTATTATCAACCTCAAGCTGCCAAGTGATGACTGACTTGATAAGATAAAATGTGTGGTTAATCATGAATGTAGCAAATTCCGAAGTCATGTCTGTGACAGAAATTGGGGATGTGATCCATACTTTGGTTCCACCACAGCCCCTGTTGGACACAATTGGCTGATTCTCTCCCAGGACCTCGGGATGATGATGCTGCAGCTGTGATTCATGGGATTACTGAGTTAGATTGATAGAAAATTTTTAATTTTTTTTTCTTTTTCTTTCAGAAAAATAGACAGAAGAGTGGGGTGAATGGGAACAGTCAGTTTTCAAGAAAAAAATATTCATACACAACAAATATCTTATCTTCAACAAATAAAATGTATTCTAAACAAGTGCAAAGGTCCCTTGGGTGGACACCAAATAGCATCAAAATAACTTCTTAAACTAAAAAACTAAAAAGCACACACTTGTGCAAATGCTCAAATCGTTCCTATTCGCCCCATTTTACGGTAAGCTGCTTTGTCACGTTTGTAAGTACCAGCACCGGTACAGTATGTCAAAGACATTGTGTTTTTTTGTTTTGTCCGTTTTGTAGGGCGGGGGGGGGGGGAGGTAGAATAGAAATATCATGACAAGTTGTTACTGTTCCTATCCACCCAAAAATTGGGGTGAATGGGAAGAGTCCGTTTTCAAAAAAGAATATCTTCAACAAATAAACTGTATTCCATACAAGTGCAAAGGTCCCTTGGGTGGACACCAAATACCACCAAAATATCTTGTCAAACTAAAAAAATAAAATGTACACACTTGTGCAAATGCTCAAATCATTCCTATTCACCCCATTTTACGGTATGTCAATAAATATTAGTAAGACAAAAGTAATGGTTTTTGGACAGAACCAAAAAAGTAAAGCTTGAGTCCTTCCACATAGAGTATCAGTCCATAGAATGCTGCAACTCGTTTAAATATGTAGGTCTCTTAGTAGTACCGGTAACTAAGTAACGGAAATTTAATACATCACTGTCCAATTTGGCTGGTAGAGCAAATAAGGCTTTGTTTGCCATTGAGCATTTAGTCGGAATGGGTGATATTGAACCAATTTTAGTCTGAATGTTTTTGACTCCACCATTATGCCTATTTTAACATGGATCGATCAGAAGTATGGACTGGCTATCTTAAAGAGTCCACCGATATTGAGTGTTAAGCTGTTTAAGTACAGTCAATGATATGGAACATATATGCAGCAAAAATAGCGTTGGTACTGTTTCGGTACATTGCTACCAAAGTACTGAAACAGTATACTGAAAGATAACTGCGCTGAAACAGTACTGATATATAACAGTATTGTTTCAGTACTGTATTGTTTCAGTACTTTGGTAGAAATGTTCCGCAACAGTACTGACACTACTTTTGCTGTATACATCTAAAATTTTGGGAAAGTGTACCGAGTGTCAACCAGAGGGGGCTTTTAATAATGCAGTAAGGGGGAACTCGGTAGAGCACCAATTCATGTACCAGCCATTATTGGTAGCATTCGATTTTGGGTTAGCTATATAAACGTATACATATTAAAAAACACCAACTCCTATCACATGATATCCAGGAAAATCTTGGCTGTTCGAAACCAAAACCCTCCACTCGTTCTATACCATCTCAGCTGTTACAGATATACCAGACTCAATGGAAGATAGAACTTAATGCGACTACCAAACTTGAAACTTACAAATCCTTAAAAGACAGTTTCAGAGCAGAAGAAAATCTTTCGTCAATTATAAGAAACATGGATCAGCACTCACTAGACTGCGTATCAGTGCACATAGATTGCAAACTGAGCTGGGGAGCTACACTAAGTCAAAAATGCCCACATGAGATAGACTTTTAGAAAGTGTGACGTAATAGAAGATCCCAAAAAAAATAATTTCTCCTGTCATGACATATATACACTGACCGTAGGAAGAAGTTTATGTCAGAAATATCTATCATTGATGTTAACAATAGTCGAGATGATTTATTTGTTCAACTTATGTCATGTGGAAATAGATTAGCCACAAAAATTCTTGCTCACTTTGTGTACATCTGTTTCTCAGAGTTGAATAATGGAAATTAGAAGCCAGAGCATGACATAGCCCTGAGTATTTCTGTGTCAATGTTAAAGGTACCAGCAATCATATGAAAATATTGAGTGTGAGGCTGTGTGCATCTGCATGACATGAATGTGTATGTGTGGTTGGTGCCTGTGTGGATGTAATTTATTGAGTAATATTTGTTCATATGTATGCGTTCTCAGCCCTATGTGGTAAATGTTTTACACAATAAAACTTCTTGTCTGATGGATCCTGGTATAAATTCCTACCAAGTGTCATTACATTAAAAAATCAACCTTGACTTGAAACCTCTCTTCAAATTTTATGTTAAAGTGGATTTTGTCAAGTTCACTTGAAAATTCTTCATGAAATCGCACTCGAGTTTTCTCCAATACACTTTGGCACCAAGTTACGGTAATTCCTCTAATAAATCGATTACCCTATCGGGAATCTATCACCCATAACTTTTGGAGGAAAATTTGATCGGAAGTTGCTGTAATTCAATTATATAATCACCCCCGATTTTTAGTAAAAAAGTTAGCACATGCAATGCTAATGTGCATGTGTTGACCAAGGTTTCATAGTTAAGTTTTACTACCATAACGATGGTATAAATATCTCAAAAATTGAAAGCTGACCGTAAAAAACTAAGAAGTATACAGTTTAGAAGGGAAATACTAAACATTTTCAAGAAAACTCAAAACGTTGATTTTGTGAACGATGTAAAAACTCAAAAGCTAAAAATGACCAATCAACCAGATGATCGGGAACCTTAGTGCACATTATATTATTCCTTTATTGTGTAAACATCCAAAATAGACTGTATTCGAGGTGAGGGGGGGGGGGGGGGGGGAGAGAGACAACTCCTTCCCAAAACATTTAAGATCAACATATTATACAGAGTCAATATGATAGATGACTGGGTAAAAGAAGGTTCTCGACTTTTGCCACTACAAGCATGGCAGCAGTGCAAAGCTGGCGATAAGGAATAAATTTCCACTCTTCGCCACAGACAGAATTCCAGTGTTCTTATATTGTTTAGTTTATTTTACAAACTTCACAAACTGGATCTAAATAATGTTTTGTCAATAAAATCGGCTGTGATTAGAATTTGAAACAATTGCGGGTGATGAAAACTGGACTGCTGGTTGAACATTGTTTATTTTTCGACTTTGGTATTTACCCGATTTGCAATAAAGCGATCACCCCACTGTTTTATCACCTCAAATATCACTTCCGGTGATCGATTTATTAGAGGAATTACCCTAGGTTTCAAGGAAGTTTTCATGAAATCGACCCCTGCGCCTTCCATCTTAACTAGAACCCCCAGTGCACAGCCACAGTTTTAATGCTATATGTATCCATGGCATCTGAGGAGTTTATTATGTTTCAACATATGCAGGTACACACACTTTTCATCATGTAGAGGGAAGGTGTGCCAAAGAATACATTGTGCTACATACATATAAGCTTACGAAAGAATTTCATGTCATGCTGAGGCCAGTAACATGTTAAAATTTACAGCTTTTATCAATAAACACGTGACATTTTCATATACAGTAGCAGCTAGCTCAAGCTGAGATCCAGCAACTTCATTTACATTGAGAGCCAACAGAGTCGTACAATTTTTGAAGGGGAGCATTTGATATAACAGAGTAAGGTCTTTAACATTTAGATTATTTCAAACATTTTTAGAAGATAATTCCATATATCTTCTGTCTATAATTCAGCTCGGACTGTTCAAAACTGTTCACTGTCGTGACTGTTGGGTTGCACTACAAGATGTTGGCAAAAGAAAATGTGATGTCTTTTAAGTTTTTAACCTTTTGGACAAATTTGTCATTGGCATTGTCTGTCTGTCTGTCCATCTTTCTTGTTATTTGAGTTTTAAGGGTACTGAGCCCTCCTACACAGACTTTTACACACCCTCTAGAACTTGTTTTTACAGCTAAAAGTATGACTCCTAGCTGGTAATGTATATATTTCTTGAAAGCACATTTCTTAAGGATTCCAATCCAAATATATAAATTTTTTGACTGTATACCTATAGGTTGTGGAGATATTGGGATTTTAAATACACAGATTTCCTGTTGGAGTTGTCAAATCAGGAAATAATGATGTAAGCTACTTTAAGTTGAATACCTTTTGGAAATAGCCATTTAAAAATGAAGGCTCATTTTTTTAGATTCTTTTTTTTTTAAATTTGAAAGTCTTCACAACCTACAGATTTACAGTGAACAAATTTATTTATTTGTAATCCTTAGGAAATGTGCTTAAAAAAATATATACATTGCCATAGCTATAAGGCATAGCTTTATCTGTGTGGAGACAAATTCTAGAGGGTGTGTAAAAGTTTCTGCAGGAGGGCTCCGTACCCTTAAGAAGATCTAAAAGTGATTGAATTATTAGAGTAAAGAGGTTTGTATTAATTAAGAGAGGTAAAAAGAACAGGCACAAATGGCTGGGAAGTCCTTTAAGTTGTGTGTCAAAAGTATTCACAATTCAAATCAGACTTAAGTGATATAAAGACTTAAATAATAGACGTTGCATGAACGATTCATAGCACACGATCACAGGGTTTTATCTAAGTCACTTTTACAAACCGAATATGAGGGTGTAATTCAAGTTTTAAAGCTCATGTTTTAGGGGTAAAAAAATGAATAGTTTGAATGAAAATTTTCAATTTTTTTCTTGTCTTGAAAAAATAATAATGAATATTTTATTTGTTTCCATTCTCAAATGCTAATGTGGATTGCATTTCAGTAGTTCATAAAAACTCAATTTGAGCTGCAAAAGTTAACTACCTATAATAAAAATTAAAAACTAGATTAAACTCATTTTCCGGTTTGTAAAATTTTGACTTAATTCTGAATCCCTGAGTTAGCTTCAATATTTCACAAACATCTTCATTTTATCTGCATTTTCAGAAAAGATAGCCCGTTCCGGCGAGGGAGCACTCGCGTACAGTGTATGCACGTGGCCTTTTTTGTGGCTGCCGACGATACATTGATGAGAAGGGAGATAACCTAATTAGTGTGTAGGTGGCACTATTTGTTACATGTGCCTGGCATATACCTTGGCTTTGACCCCCTTACCCCCATCCCCCTTGTATGCAAGGTGTATGGCCTATAACATCTCTTCCTTCCCCTTCCTCCAATTGCGGCCCCGTGGGGCTTCCGGGGATTGACCTGGGATGTTGTTGTGCACACCACAGGTCATGGTAAGAATAGGCCTCGGCTCCTCGGACAGCTTGTCGTAAGATGCGACTAACTGAGGCACCTGTGAGGTTACCGGGAGTGAAAAGGAATAGGACCCCACCCGTGTGGTTCCCGGATGTGAAAAGGAATAGGACCCAGCGTCATGATATGACTGAAATATAGTTGAAAGCGACGTTAAATCATATCCACTCGCTCACTCTTCTAATTGCGTATGTGATACTTGATTGCCCCCAAACCAGGGTTTTATGTGTATTATCTTCTCAATTGTGCTATTTCTTCTTTTAGATGCTGTAAGATGGTACCATAATTAGAACTCGCATCTAATACTTCACCATGGCAGACTTGAACAATGAAAAATCTAAGGAGCCAATGCTGGTATTACAGGATAATGGTGCAACTCTGAAGGAGGTAGATGTGCTCACCAGTCCTCTTCCAGACAGAGAGACCTGGCAGGGGAAATTTGATTTCTTGATCTCCTGTATAGGGTACTGTGTCGGACTGGGCAATGTGTGGAGATTTCCCTACCTTTGCTACAAAAACGGTGGTGGTGAGTATTTGGCACAGTTGATGGACCCGACATTCACGACACAAGTACGGTAATACCTCTAATAATTCAATCCCCCTATCAAACTTCAATCAGATTATATATATAAAAATACATTCAAAACAATGATAAGAATTACCAGTACGGTACCGTATATGTATAGATTATAAGAACTCAATGTATAGCATAATAAAAGTATGGCAGTGGGAGCATGCTAATTATAGAATTAGATTAAAATTTGATTCAAGTAAAATCAAACATTATGAGGGCTACAATTGTAGGGCTAAAAATAACGATATCTCTTATAATGTGGTTAGAATTGTTCATGTTTCTTGAATACTTTGAATGCAGTAAACCTTCAAAATTGTTATTGGTTGATATATTTTTATATACAACTCAAGTTCTGTTTGCCTATAATATTAAAACAGAGCATCAATGTGTACCTGTTCAAGAGAGATTCTAAGTTGCTAATGTCATTTCCATTTTGTCTCGTCAAACTTTTAAGACACAAGGGACAAGTTGAAACTGCTATGATCAATCAATTTATTGAAAGCTAAAAAGTGCAATAATTTTAACCCTGTTTGACCATAAATTCATCAAATTTACTTGATGTATCATGTATTTTGGGCTACATGTACGTATGTTGAGGTTTGTACTGCTACTATTGTTGTATTACAAATGGATTGTTACATTGTTCTTTTCAGGGTTATTATGGGTCTTCGATTTCCTGGATTTCCTTGAATTCTGAGGAAATAAATTTCTTGCCCTGGAAATTCTTGAATTCTGACAATATTTGTAAAGAGTCTTGGAAAAGTCCTTGAATTTTATTGTTCCCCCCTTCCCCCCCCCCCCCCCAATCTAAAATATCTGCCACAATTAATTACTGGAATTTCTCTCTAACAAACTGGATTTATTCTTACAGGGTTTTTTCAGCCACTTACATGAATTCTTTATCGAACTCAATTTTTTTAATTAAATAAACTCAACCTTTTTGCACGCCATTCCCCTCGATGGGAAAACTCAATTTTTGGGGTCAAAACTCGATTTCAAAAGTTTTAAAAAACTCATTTTGCAATAGTTTTTCATCGGGGTAACTCCCGATGAAAAAGTGGCTAAAAAAATCACCTGTGTTAGATCTAGTCAGATCTGTATGAAACATGATAGTTGAAATACATATTCATTCCATTCTAATACATGTAGTTGAATTTGCTGAATGAAACCTGGTAAAAGGTGTTAAAAAATGTCCAGGAAAATTCGGTTAAAGGCCCTGGAAAAAGGTTGTATGGACCTGGAAAAGTCCTGGAATTTTGTCTTTCATAAAAGGTAGGCACCCTGTCTTTTGCTGTTGGCATTGATGTCCCAGGTATGCAAATAAGGTGAATCTGATTCTTTGTTACAGGTGCTTTCCTGATTCCATATCTCCTCACTGTAGTGTTGGCTGGTATACCTATGTATTTTCTGGAGCTGGCACTGGGACAATACCACAAAAAGGGTGCATTGGGCATCTGGAAGACAATTCCTGCATTCAAAGGTAGGCTACAATGCGCCTGAATGAAAATATATGTATGCATCAAGAATGAGGATCAACTAGGGAGTTCCGAGACTGATGTATGGAAAATAAATATGTTAGGAATGGATTATCGGAAATGAAATTTGACAAGAATACAAAGGATGCTCTGAAACTGAGACTTGAGCAGAAAAATAAGAATTAACAGTTGTATGGGAAATAAAATTACTCCATAAAGGGACACAGTACAGAACAGTTGCTGAACATTTGATTACTTTGGTACTGATGAGTATAAATACCGTCATACGTGGTACTGATGAGTATAAATACCGTCATACGTGGTACTGATGAGTATAAATACCGTCATACGTGGTAAGTTGTTTTATTTTCAAGGTATAGGCTATGCTATGGTGGTGATAACAGGCTGGGTGAATATTTACTACACGGTCATCATGGCCTGGGCACTATGGTATCTCTTCCACTCCTTCCATCTTGTCTTGCCTTGGTCTACCTGTGACAATGAGTGGAACACAGACATGTGCATCACAAACGCCGCTCAGATCCCCTGCTTCATGAACAGTACTAACGGTACCCGTGGTATGGCGGAGAACACAACCTTGACCTGTTACTTGAAGCCTGAAGGCAATAACTCCTCCCCGACATTGAGGAATTCCAGTCTGCAGTATTCATCCTCAGTTGAGGAATTCTGGAAGTAAGTTGACACAAGTTGCCTTGGTTACACAAGTTCATAGATGTTTTAAAGAAATTATATTCAGTGTGTGTTAAGATGATATTTATCTGCCACCCAACCAGTCACCAAATCCTTAAACTTATTCAAATTGTTTTTTTTACCCCTCAGCCTATTAGGCGTCCGGTCGTCTGGTCGTCTGGTCGTCCGTCATCAACAATTCTTGTGACCGGTCTAGAAGCCAAATTGTTGCTGCTAGAGGCTTCAAATTTGGTATGCAGGATTGTTGGGTGGTCAACCACAAGCCTGTTGAATCTGGACCCGATTGGTTGGAAACTTTGGTGGCCATCTTTAATTTATGCGAAACCGTTACAGCTTTCTTGTTACCAAGATATCTTTAGAACGACTTACCCTAGGCACACAAAACTTGCCTTGCAAATCCATATGCTCGTGATCCAGAACCCTATTGAATCTGGACCCGATTGGTTGGAAACTTTGGTGGCTATCTTTAATTTATGCGAAACCGTTACAGCTTTCTTGTTACCAAGATATCTTTAGAACGACTTAACCTAGGCACACAAAACTTGCCTTGCAAATCCATATGCTCGTGATCCAGAACCCTATTGAATCTGGACCCGATTGGGTGGAAACTTTTGGCGGCCATCTTTAATTTATGCGAAACCATGAATCTTGTGTATCTCGGAAACCATTTCGCTGTTCAGTGTGAAACTTGGTATAGATTATCGATACATCAAGAAACTTTAAAGGAATGACCAAACCAGTTTCCCTTATTGGTTGAAGCCTTGGCGGCCATCTTTAATTTATTCAAATTTTTTAATGATTTATATATCTCTGATACCATTTAAGTGTTCTATATGAAACTTGGTATACAGCATCGATGTATCAAGAGACTCGCAATGAATAACCACATCAGTTCCTCTGAATGACGGGAAGGATAGGCAGCCATCTTTAATTTATGCAAAATCATTAATGACCTCTATCTCTGATACTGTTCAAGTGCTCGATGTAAAATTTGATATACATCATCATTGCATTAATAGACTTACGATGAATGACAGAACTGGTTTCTCTGATTGGGCAGAAATCTTGACGACCATTTCGTGTATGCAAAATCATTAATGATCTATATCTGATACCATTTAGAGCTTCATATGAAACTATAAATCATTAATACATCAAGAAACTTACTATTAATGAAGTCCAATTTCTATGATTAGGTGGAAAACTTGATTGCCATCTTCAATTTATGCAAAATCTATACCTCTGGTACTGTTCAAGTGTTTGATGCAAGACTTTATATACATCATCAGTACATCAAGAGTAAAAATGAATGACAGAACCATTTTCTCTGATTGGATGGAAATTTCCCTTGGCCGCCGTTTTCAATTTATGTGAAATCATTGATGATCTATATATCCTTTGATACTGTTCAAGTGTTCAGTATGCTTGGTATACGTCATAGATACATCAAGAGACAAGTAATGACTGCCGGTTTCTCTGATTGGATGGACAAATTTGCGTCCATTTCTGATTGCAAATTTTCTGATAATCTGTATATTTGTCACTTGACTGCTTGATGTTCCTGATATTTTCAAAGTAGTATGGTCCAAATTGAATAGATTGTGAATGGCTGGCACCCAGAGCCGAGGGGTTTTAGATGCGCATGTAGCTTCATATTCCTATCAAAAACTCTATATTACTTGGCTCCCACTGAAAATCGGAAGACTTTTATTATTGTTCAGGTTATTATAAGGGTTCAACGAAAGAATGGCTGGCAACCTTTTGTTTTTGTTCAGAATATTTTTGTTCTTCCGCCATATTTTTCGCACTTTATATGTCAAATTATTTATTTAGTTCTCCAATTCATCCAACATACCACACTGAATTTATCACATTTTAATCTTTTACAAGCCACTGCTAAAGCATCTTCTGCATTCAACCAAATCTTTCAAGCTTTTACATATGCATTTTTCATTCATTGTGTACTAAGGCCAGACAAATTTTATTTTTTGTTTTGCGGGCGGAATATATTTTTTTCCAACATCGAAGGAGGGAATAAAAATAAAAATAAAATTGGAAATTTACTATGGAAACGACTTGTTTTATTTTGTAGAAGATTTTGCTCCATGTCTGAACCTTCGGAGTACCAATTTGTACAATTGAACATGCATGTTAAAACCAATATGAAGACAAAGGAATCACACAAAATTACATCAGTTGAATAGATCAAAGTTATAAACTGATGTATTTTCAAACTTTAACCGTCTATATTCATTACAACTATCATTGGTCTCTGTAATGTCCAGTCTTGCACATTATTTTGAACAAGTTACATATAAAATAAAACTGATTAACTTGACTGTTTCACAAAATAATACTGAATAATACTGGTTTCCACTTGGTCAAACCTGTAATACAGAGTTTTAGAATATGATGAATTTTTATAATGAAATGCTCAAGCAGAAATTTCATGAAAAGAAATGAAATCTTCAAATAAAGCCTGGCTTTATAATTTTAAAATGATCGTCACAATATACGAGAACGATTTACGGTAGTTGTAACAACACCTACAACAACAACCACACATTCTTACCAGTCGCTAACGGGATCAGAAAAGGAAAATGTTTTGTTTCTTTTTTTTCTTGATATACTTTCGGAGGAAATGAAATGATATATCAGGCCTTGCCGTTTGAGAAATGATGGAGAGCTAAAACAGTCCTCCTAAATTTTCCAAGGAGGGTGATTTGCTCTCCTAGAATTTAACCCCTTCAAATTACTTGTATACTGTATGTGAGTGCATATGTACAATGTAGTATTAACTAGTAATACCAATTTCATTTACACTTTATAAAAATACAAATAAATTCAAATTCAAATGTTTGTGGAGCATAGCTCCGGAGTTGTATTTCTGTACTAAATAGAATACATAAAATTTACAACTTAGTAGCAGGCTTTGCTAAATAAACAATTATTCACAAGTTATATCAATGACAAAGTAAAATACTTTGCAATGATAAAACAATATTTTTCTTGAAGTTTGTAAAGAAATAAGCTGTTCACAAACATATTTATACAGTTTTGGTAAATAAATGGCCTACTAAATGCTCATAATGAAGAGACAGTGTGTCAAAATCTTGTTAAATGAGTACAAGGCTGCCCCAAAGTTGATTGGAACTCTTTTGTGAAAAAGGTAGAAAAATAACATTTTACTTCCATATGCTTTTTCAATCATGAAAAACAGGAAATTTGGCAGGAAAATATTTTGTTTATCAAAGTATACTTTGATTGAATAAAGGCAGGGAAAGACTGGGAAACTGTTCTTGGGAAGTCATGAGGTGAGGCAGGCATTATATCAAATAGATTTTCGTAATGCAGCCCAAGAACAGTGCTTGGTGGTATTACAACAACAACAACAACAACACACACTGAAGAGCGGAGGTGCGCAAAAATGACGCTTCTCAAAAGAAAATTAGGAGCGTGATGGAGCGCGAGCTCAATTGCGGTCCTCAAAAGGCCAGGCCTGAATTATATTTTATACTGTCGGGGAAGCGTCCACAGAAATAAAACGGATGAACTAACAAATTTCGGGAATTTGTAGTGAAAATAAAAGTGCCATTTTTCAATTTTATTAACGCCAGCCAAAAAGCGGACGTATTATGTGATGCCGGTTTCCGTCCGTCCTAGCGTCTGTCCGTCTGTCCGTCCCTCGTGTGCGGTCTATATCTGGGACAGTTTTCTATCTACAGTTCTAATTATTGGTGAGTGGATACCCTATGGGGAGACGATGTGTCGCGTACCAAAATGAAGGTCAAGGTCAGAGGTCAAAGGTCACTGGCCTAAAAAACAGAAAATCACTGAAGTGTTCGTGTCCGGTCTATATCTGTGAACGTTTTTTATCCACAGTTGCAATTTTTTGTGAGTGGATATGCTAGGTGGAGACGATGTGTCGCGTACCAAAATTGAGGTCGAGGTCAGAGGTCAAAGGTCACTGTTGCCTAAAATCAGGAAACCATTGATCATTGACAGTTTTCTGTCTACAGTTCTAATTTTTGGTGAGTGGATGCCCTAGGGGGGAACAATGTGTTGCATATGAAATGTAGGTCGAGGTCAGAGGTCAAAGGTAAGTGTGACGGAAAAATCAGGAAATCATTAAAAATTACAAATTTTTTGTGAGTGGATTCAATAGGGGAAATGAGGTGTCGCATACCAAAATATAGGTCAAGGTCGAAGGTCAAAGGTCACTGACCCAAAAATCAGGAAATTATTAAAAATAACATTTCTTTGTGTGAGTAGATACATTAGGGGGACACAATGTGTCACATATCAAAATGTAGGTCAAGGTCAAAGGTCAAGGTCACTGTGACCCCAAAATCATGAAATTGTTTAAAAATCATGATTTTTTGAGTCCATTGAGAAATTACAGGTAGCCGTTTTGTCATACACCAAAATTTAGATCCAGGTCAATAGTCAAGATCACTGTGACACCAGAATCAAGGTCAAAGGTCAGTGTGACCTAAAAATCAGGAAATCATTAAAAATTACTAATATTTGGTGAGTGGATTCAATAGGGGGAAATGAAGTGTCGCATACTAAAAATTAGGTCCAGGTCAAAGGTCACTGTGACCCCAAAATCAGGAAATTATTAAAAATAACATTTTTTTGTGTGTCAGTAGATACATTAGGGGGACATGATGTGTCACATACCAAAATGTAGGTCAACGGTCAAGGTCACTGTGACCCCAAAATCGTTAAATTGTTAAAAATCATGATTTTTTGTGTCCATTGAGAAATTACGGGGAGATGGTTTGTCATGTACCAAAATTTAGGTCAAGGTCAATAATCAAGGTCACTGTGACTCCAGAATCAAGAAATCTTTGAAAATTACTTTGTTTTGTGTCCGTAGATTCATTAGGGGGACATGATGTGTCACATACCAAAATGTAGGTCAAGGCCGAACGTCAAGGTCAGTGTGACCCCCAAAATCATGAAATTCATAAAAATCATGATTTTTTGTGTCCATTGATACGGAAGACGAAGTGTCGTGTACCAAAATTTAGGTCAAGGTCAAAGGTCAAGGTAACTGTCACCCCAAAATCAGGAAATCACATTTTCATATGCCTGTCGAAGACGAGGTCATGTAATGCGATGTTGCGTTCTGTCCATTCATCCATTAACATTTGTTGTCCATGTGATATCTCTAGTCTCAAGGTATGGAATGGTACCAAACTTTGAGTATACCTTGCTCGCATGGCAAAGAGGAGCCATACATTTTGAGATCAATTTGTCCAAGGTCAAGGTCACAGTCTTTCAAAACTGAATCAAGTTAAGCTGACCATATGTGTTAGGTTGAAATATTCAGAGTTCTCTCCCCTACATGTATATGGCATTCATCCTGTGGAGTTCTCTCCCATATTTGAAACAGCTACATTTAGTTAAACTGTTGTGAAATAAAAACCATACATTTAGTAATTTAACGGGGAGAGGGGTCCTTTATGAACTTCCTACCTCTTTATTAACTCAAGAACAAAGGTTTACTTCATCACTTTCTTCTTCCTTCATGAAAAATTATCTCGTCTGAAAGGAATCCAGTTGCATGAAAACTACTATTTTCGTGTTTGACTATTGTCGATTTCAGTGCGGGATATGTGAGCTCTCGGGTCTTGCTTCAAGGTCAACTAGTTGCCAAGAGTTAAGCTCGTTTTAGTTTATCATTCAATATAAGATGTTATAAATGTTACATTCTCAGAAGCACAAAATTGTAGGCTAGCTACCAATTGGAATCAAGGCTATCAAACAACCTTGAAATTTGGACCAATGTAATTCCAGATACACGGGCGTATATCGAAGCCCCTTGGGCTCTTGTTTTTATTCTGATTTGACCAATTTTGACGTCGGCGGGCCCGCAAAACACAAAAATAAATTGATCTTGCCTAATATTCACTGACTAAAACTGTCTGGCCGAGGGGTTGTTGCACCTTTTAGGTGCTGCCTCATGTTTGTTCTGCCAGTAGATACATTAGAGGAACATGAGTTACATACCAAAATGTGGGTCAAAGGTCAAGGTCACTGTAGTCAGAATTGTGATTTCAATGCCCATGATATTAAAATCACCATAGTTCACCATAGTCGTTCTCAACTACTATATTAAAGTACCTTTATCAGCATATGCTATTTGTTGAATATTTTGTACATGACGCCACTACCAGTCTTGTTGCCAAAATTATTATAAATGTATTGAAGCATAATGGTTCTTCCTTGGAATGGGAAGGATTATAGGCCTACTTTAGTTCTAAAAGTCAACTCCTCCGCCCATTGCTGGTTCCCTCTAATTTCAGTCGTCACACTCTGAGGACGAGCAGTGGTATAGATGAACCAGGGGAGATCCACTGGCAGATGGCTCTACTCCTCTTGCTGGTCTGGGTCACATGTTACTTCTGTATCTGGAAGGGGGTTAAATGGAGCGGAAAGGTGAACAAACATTCTAAAGAGCTTTTCCTCTTCCCATATATTTTGTGTGCTAAAATCCTGATAATCCATGCCGGCCAGTTGTGTATGTGTCCGTCGATCACGGCTTCCAAATTCCATACAACTGTCGCTCACTTCCCATTGTTACCAATAGCACAAAAAATCAAGTTCACTTCCATTTGCACTGAAGTCCCATTGGGTTAATATAGTTGTTACATTTAGAATTTTAGAACATTTATCATACATGTTCATGGATGTTTATTTTCGCTAATGTATGACATCGCAAAGTGTCGGGCACAGAAGGTATATATATCACAAATACTACAATCCCCCTATAATACAAGAGGCCTTCTTCTTTCATTTTATATTCCCATCGATAGGCGAGGTCATATGTTGTGATCACAATTTCTGTCTGTTAGCTTTAGTAAGCTATGCATATACTTGGACTATATGTTTTGAGATTAAGGCCATTGTCACTTGATTGGTTGTTTAGCATGACCTTGATTTTTGAAATACACATGCTAGATGCTATAATTATTTATTATTAAATTGCAAACCATTTGTATACGAATATGAAGAAAATGAGCAAGTTTTACTCTTGAAAATGTAAATACCTCATTCGTGCTAAACAGCCAATCAATGAAAATGGCCTAAAGATCAAGGTCACTGTGACCAAAAATCAGCAAATCATCAATTGTTGTGTATATGCTAGAAGTTCAACTTTGAAGATGTGAATTGTGATGGCAAAGTTGTGGCTATTGATTTTAACCCTCGGCCAATTTTGGGCAAAGGGTATTGCCTGCATTGGCTGACCGTCTGTCTGCCCATCTTCGATGCTTGTTAAAATGATATCTCTTGAACGATTGGCAGGCTTTCCAATTTCACGCAACATGAATGCAACTGGCAATGAGCCTAAAGCATATTGGCAAGGACTGACCTTGACCTATTTTATTAAGATTAAATTGTAATATTTGTGATACATATACCTTTTGACATGTTTGAGGGATTATATATTGTGTATATTGCGGATCACAATCATCACTGTAGGTATAGTGTGGATCACGGTCATCACTGGAGGTATATTGTGGATCACAATCATCACTGGAGGTATATTGTGGATCACGATCATCACTGGAGGTATATTGTGGATCACAACCATCACTGAAGGTATATTGTGGATCACAACCATCACTGAAGGTATATTGTGGATCACAATCATCACTGGAGGTATATTGTGGATCTCAATCATCACTGGAGGTATATTGTGGATCACAACCATCACTGAAGGTATATTGTGGATCACAAACAGCACTGGAGGTATATTGTGGATCACAATCATCACTGGAGGTATAGTGTGGATCACGATCATCACTGGAGGTATAGTGTGGATCACAATCATCACTGGAGGTAGAGTGTGGATCACAATCATCACTGGAGGTATATTGTGGATCACAATCATCACTGAAGGTATATTGTGGATCACAATCATCAGTGGAGGTATATTGTGGATCACAATCATCACTGAAGGTATATTGTAGATCACAATCATCACTGAAAGTGTACAATGTATTGTGGATCACAATCATCACTGAAGGTATAGTGTGGATCACAATCATCACTGAAGGTATAGTGTGGATCACAATCATCACTGAAGGTATAGTGTGAATCACAATCATCACTGAAGGTATATTGTAGATCACAATCATCAGTGAAAGTGTACATGGATCTCAGTCATCAGTGAAATTATATTGTGGATCTGGATCACTATCATCACTGTAGGTATATTGTAGATCACAACCAACATCAAAGTTCAGTTTAGCCGATTGTTAAATTTAAGTATCTCTGGATTTAAAACTAGAAAAGACAGCAAATGTATGGCATGGATAATTATCTCTTCAATGTACAAGGTTTGTTTGTTTTTATTTTCATTCTTGTGTTGAATTGTTTTCCAGTTGTAATCCTAAATTTGGTGATTTTTCGTCATCACTGGAGGTATAGTGTGGATCACAATCATCACTGGAGGTATATTGTGGATCACAATCATCACTGTAGGTATATTGTGGATCACAATCATCACTGAAGGTATATTGTAGATCACAATCATCACTGAAAGTGTATTGTGGATCACAATCATCACTGAAGGTATAGTGTGGATCACAATCATCACTGAAGGTATAGTGTGGATCACAATCACCACTGAAGGTATAGTGTGGATCACAATCATCACTGAAGGTATATTGTAGATCACAATCATCAGTGAAAGTGTACATGGATCTCAGTCATCAGTGAAATTATATTGTGGATCTGGATCACTATCATCACTGTAGGTATATTGTAGATCACAACCAACATCAAAGTTCACTGGCGATGTTATTAGCCAAGGACACTGGCAATGTGTGGTTGTAGGGGGGTAGGGCAAAGACATTGTCGATGTGGGGAGGGGGAGAGGCCAAGAACACCGGCGATGTTAGGTCCAAATTCATAGGGATATCCGAGGCCATGCGCCATGGCGATGTTAGTGGGGCATGAGTACTGGCAATGTTAGGGGGTAAGGACATCGGTGATGTTAGGGTCCAATGAAATTGCACTGTTGGGTGCCAAGAACATTGAGGTGTCGGGTGACATTGGCGATGTGGAGGGCCCAGGACATCAGTGATGTTCGAGGACATTGGCGATGTTTGGCTGCCAAGGACATTGGCAAAGTTAGAGGCCAATGACTCTGGCAATGCTAGGGGCCAAGGACGAAATACTGTATTGGTGATATTAGGGGCCAAGGACAATAACTGGGGATGTTGGGGGCCAAGGACAATAACTGGTGATTTTAGGGGCCCAGAACAATAATTGGTGATGTCTGCGGCCAATGACAGTAATTGGCGATGTTAATAGGGATCAAGGACATTTCCGATGTTACCGGCCGTGCTGATGTTACGGTATGGTGGGTCACACACCATGCCAATGTGGTGGATTATGTAACATGTGAAGGGTTAAAGCTCTGACAAAGCACATAAAGTATATACTCATCTAAATTAAACGTGCCTCTTTTTGGAGAAAAATGAGGATGTACATAAACATTGTAATATGTCATGCTATTGAAATGGGTAACACTGTGTAATTGTTTATTTTCTGACCTGACAGGTATATATGCACAGGTAAAGTGTATTGTTCAGATTTTTTATTTTTTTTTGCTATATTTTAATTTTCTTTTTCTCCCAATTTACACAACCCAATAATGCAGTTGTTATTTGGTATTTTGTGTCCAGTACAGGGTAACATATAGCTTATACGATCCTTCCACTGCACCCAGCTGACTGTTATAGCGGCGCTCGCTCAATCAAGGACCATAACTCTCTAATCCACAGCCACGTCACTCTACTGGTACTGGTATGTTGGTACATTTGCAGATTTTACTTTCCGCTGATGGGCTATCATTGAGACTTAACCCTTGTGCATCACCACCAGACTGTGCACCAAGGAAGCATTGAGTAGGGGGTCTTGACAGTTTGTAAATTAAATGCTCTAAATGTCCTGTTTGAGAATCAACGTGGGGTACATGTCTCTCTGTATTGGTAACATAGCTTGTTTATTTGACCAACTCTCGCTCCCAGTTGACAAAAATTTCAGATGTTTTTGATGGGAAAATCCAGTAATCCAACCAATGGTGAAAATTCTAATTTGCAGTCATTATTTCATTTACAATTTTTGATAAAATTGAGGATTTCTATAAAATTCTACATTGGTTTTGACATGTACCCCATTTTGTAACTTGAACAATTAAGAATCTTTCAGGCAAACACTTAAACACACACAATTCCTTCAATCATCTCTGTGATGTTCTGTCTGGATTTCATAAAAGCAGATTGCACCACTACTACAAATGTTTTCCTCATCGGAAGGACTTTTTCTCAGTAAAGTTGTTGTCCAAGTCTTGCCATGCAACTTCTTTGAATGTAGTTCCCTATTTCTTGCCTATGTTTAATTTGAGCAGAGTGGTTCATTTTTCATGCAGCTCCTTTAAATCTTTTACTCTTTGGTTGTCAGTAAATTTTTTCCCCTGCTTGAAATAAAAATCTTACCCAGGAGACCAGCATTGTGTGGATTTCTTGCACAGGCCTAGGAATTTTCAACCAATCGAATTGGCTTTTTTTCAGTCAATTGTTTTTCAGTGTAAATCAGAACATTTATCATGGATAAATAACAAATTTATTTTCACTAGGATACAATTCTTCATCCCAGATTATCCATAATATATGTTCTTCAATGACTGAAAAATTGTTGAAAACGATGTTAAATTCTACTCATTCACTCACTCACTTCAGGTTCATATGGAGCTTCTAGAATGTCACTCGGTGAAGATTTCAGAATTCTTCTTCAATTGTTTGATTGATGTGAAACTGTTGCTTTCATTTGAAAGGCCCAAATTGGCTTTGATTAGAAAAAGGTAAAGAGTAGCAAAAATTCAGACTTTTCAAAAGTATCTTTGAAACTAATCTACTATTCACATATGGATTTTCATCTCTGCTCATGGCAAGACAACTAGTGTTCAGTTCTCCACTTGGTTCGTTCTCCATTATGGAGAACTGACAATACCAATTACAGGGCTTGCATTTCCACGGAAATCCGTTTCCCGTCTGCACACAGGAATCCAATAGATTCTCGTCAAATTTCAGCAATCTGTATGGAATCAATAGCTTTGGATTTCCATAGAGTTGGATTGCAAGAATTCCTGCAAATTTCCACGAAAAGCAAGGCCTGAATTACGGAGAAAATGCTCCCTCCATACGAAAACACTACAGGCATAGATGCTACATGTAGCAGAGAAGATTGTGGGCAAATTGTGTGTTACCCTTGACATTTCAGAATTGAACTTGTGTGATGTCCAAGTAATTTGATACTAGTACATGTATGTAATATAGCAATCAACAATGCAATTTTTTATATATTTTGCGGTGTCTGTATATATATGTGTACAGTGTCTCCTGCCCAATTACCAACTACCATACTAATGTTAATAGCTGCTTGACTCCTGAGCTTTATTTTGCACTGCCAAATTACCATCATGAAAATAACCTCAGTCTTTGAATGGATTGGTTGGTTGGTTGTTTGAAGTTTAACGTCGCACCTAACCTTATTGGTTACACGGTGACGATGACCCAAACAAACATACCCTAGCAAAACCCTAACCCTAACAAAAACCTAACCAAAACTACAAAAAAAATTTGAATTTTGAAAATTAGGCTCTACTGACAATGGTGATCACAATGGATCGTCAGAGAGCCTAATTTGTTTGGCACTTTAATCTACCACCTGTGCCAGACAAACATGGTACAAACCATGCTGCCCTAAGCTGGAGGGCGTCTTTGAATGGAAATTTATATCACGGTAATTATCTTTAAACAATAATCATCACAATTCCTTTATGATACTTTGACATATACGTAAAAGCTACATATAATTGAAGCTAACTTTTCTAAAGTTTGGAATAAAAAATTATGATAGTTGGCCTGCAAAATATGAATTTTTGTTAAGAAGGATGATGGAATCAATCAATCTACAACAGCATTGTTTTAAGAAGAACTATGATCTGCAAAATTTGGGCTTTGGATGCTTGTCTTGTAATATTTTATTAACACTAAAACAGCCTTCTCAATTAGGCCATTGTCACTTGATTGGTTGTTTAGCATGACCTTGATTTTTTAAAGACACATGCTAGACGCTATAATTATCGATTATTCATTATTAAATTGCAAAACAGTTAAAGACATGCTAGATGCTATAATTATTGATTATTAATTATTAAATTGCAAAACAATTGTATACAAATATGAAAAAAATGAGTAAGTTTTATTCATTAAAATGTAGTTTTACTCATTAAAATGTAAATCCCTCAACTATTCTAATTATTTGCCTTCAAAATATCGATAAGAGTTGGTCATGCTAAACAACCAATCAAGTGACAATGGCCTTATAACCACAGTATTCAGAAATTACCTTGGTTTTTGTAAATGCTGTAGTTCATCATGGCATCTTCATCATGATGTTAAATGCAGGTTATTTTAATGCCACAAGATATTTGCCAATGTGTATTCTCCTTAATTGAGAGGGCTGCAAAAACTGTGTGCACCTTCATACTGAACTTAAACCCATGTGGATCCAGGATTCGCCAGAATTTAGCTGATGAATTCGATTTCGATGTCAATCAAGTTTTGGTTCATTGGTAGTTTTGTCGTGTCCTGGCTGATTTTGAGATCATCTCGGTTTTCCAGATTGTTTATGTGACGGCGCTCTTGCCATACGTCCTCATAATAGTGATGCTGGGCCTTGGGTTGAGTCTACCAGGAGCTATGGATGGTGTCCGATTGTACCTTTATCCAGACATGAGCCGCCTCTCCAACTCACAAGTAGGTCAAATTAATTAATCTTTACTTTTCTCTGTGGTGTTATTTTTCCAGAACCAATAATCCATGTATTGACACAGACTTCACTCCAAATATTTGAGGATTGATTGACATATTTGTGCCTCGCCGGACTCCTGAGCTGGACTTAAGAATTTGCCCTGTAAGTCATCCCGTCACACTTTCCTTTTGACTGCAATAACTCAAAAACTTTTCTGCCGATTGACCTCAAACTTGGACATTGAGTTGGTATGAGTGAGATGATGACTGGGTCATTGTTTTTCAGCAAACTACATAATCCAATATGGCTGCCATGACCACTGAAGCCTTGACCGTATTCAGCCATGCTATCTTATCTTGTGACTGCAATAACTCAAGAACAATATGTCCAATTGACATCAACTTGGACAGTGGTTTGGTATGAGAGAGAGAATCGCTGGGATTGTTTTTCGGTAACCTGCATAATCCAATATGGCCGCCATGACCTTGACCTATATGCAGCCATGCTGCATAAGCTTGTGACTGCTGTAACTTAAAAACTATTTGTCTGACAGACATCAAACTTGGACAGTGAGTTGGTGTGAGTGAGAGGATGACTGGGATTGTTTTTTGGTAACCTGCATAATCCAATATGGCCACCATGGCCTTGATCCCTGTTCAGCCATGCTACCTAAGCTTGTGACTGCAATACCTGTAACTCAAAAACGATTTGTCCGATTAACATCAAACTTGGACAGTGGGTTTGTAAGGAGCAAGCGGATGGCTATAGGATTGCATTTTCGGCAACCTGCATAATCCAATATGGCTGCCTTGCTAAATAAACTTGTCACTACAATAACTAACAAGAAATTTGCCCGATTGACTTCAATCATAGACAGTGGTTTGATTTGAGTAAGACGATTGTTTTTCACCCTTCTGCATAATCAAATATGGCCACCATGGCCTTTACCTCAGATGCATTCATTCTAAGCTTCTGACTGCAATTTCTGAAGAATGATTCCACCAACTGACATCCGGGATAAGGGTAGCATTGGTTGCATAGCATTTGCTTGTTTTCGGCAACCTTCATGACATGATCCACACATATCACACATTAGTTTTTACCATATTTCACACTCTTTACATTTTAGAACTAAACTACCTCAAATTTCGAAAAAATGCCATTTCTTCATTAAAACTGGCTAAAACTGTCAAATAATTTCTTTTCAATTCTTAGATAATATAACAAATGATTTAAACACTCGATACAGAAACAAAATTTTCCGTCATTCAATGCACAATTTTAAATACAACATTTTATAAACCTTTCATGTTGCCATACTGTCTATCGTACATATATGTATCGACGTCGGGGGATATCGACCACTCTGGTTTTCATTCAAGCTAGTGTCAAGCCTTTCACTTTTGTTTTCCTTTCACTCTTTTCCTTCCTGTCACTTTTTTCCTTCCTGTCACTTTTTCCCTTCCTGTCACTTTTTCCCTTCCCTCTTTGTTTTCTTCCCTTTCCAATTTTATTTCTCCCATTTTTACTTGTTCCTGTGTTCACTTTTGTTTTCTCATCTTTTTCCTCTCTCCCCACCTCTTCCTTTCACCATTGTTTCCCCTCCTTCTGCCCCACTTTCACCCCCGCCCCCCCTCTTATTTTCCACTTTCATTCTTCCCATTTGACTTTTCGCATTTCCTTTCACTTTCATTTTCTCTGCTTTCTGTTTTATATTTGTTTCTCTGTACTTTCGTTTTTCTGCCAATATAGGTTTGGATTGATGCCTCCACTCAGGTCTTCTACTCTACTGGAATTGGTTATGGTGCTGTCGTGGTTCTCGGTAGTTACAACCGCTCCAATCACAATATGTACAGGTGACTTTCATTTTCACTTTTTCTGCCACTGAAGGCATGGCTTGATGCCACCACCCAGGTGTTCTACTCTAACGGAATTGGCCAAGGAGCAGTCATTGCCCTTGGTAGTTACAACAAAATAAATCATAGTATGTACAGGTGACTATATATTCAGCCCTTTTTCCCTAAAACCCTTACCTTTGTGTATGATACTTTGAGGAGACATTGTTTTTATATGCCCGTCGATAGACGAAGTTCTTTATTGCGATCATGATTCCTGTCTATCCCTCTGTTAACTTTCATTTGTCCATGCGATATCTCCAGTTCCATGTCCTGGATTGGCATCAAATTTTGAGTATACCTCACCCATTGATCAAAGAGGAACCCTATTTATTTTTAGGTCAGAAGGTCAAAGGTCAAGATCACTGTTATTGAAAATCCTTCAAAATTGATGTGTTTGAGCTATAAGTATAGTTCAGATTTGGTGTGGATTGTTATGGCAAAGAAGTCTCTGTTGATTTTTAACCCTCTGCCAAGTTTTGCTGAATGGTATTGTCTGCTTGGTCCATCCCTCCGTCTGTCTGTCCATCTTTCTTGTTAACAAAATATCTCTTGAAATATTATAGCCAGGCTTTCTAAATTCATATAACGTATTCAAATGGTGATGGTTCCAAAGCCTAGTGAAGATGACTGACCTTGATCTAGACTCTTCCAATAATTCAAACTGCATATGCAAACTGCTGATTGATCAGAAGCCTTTCCAATTCGATTGACCTTGGCCTATTTTATCAATGTCAAATTGTAGTTATTGTAGTATCTTGAGGGATTATGGCTTGGCTCTTGAAATTTACTCTACAGTACATATGTACATATGTAACTGGTGATTAATTAGAAACATATTTGAGTTGTCTGACCTTGACCTATTTCATCAAGGTCAAATTCAAGTTAATAAAATATGTTTTATAGGATTATAGTTTAGGCATGCACAGGTATATTGAAGCCCATAAGGCCCTTGTTCGTCTTCCTGTCATTTCCTCTGTCTGTTCAGTACAAATGTGAGTTATTTTTTGGGGTGACGAGAAAGGGTTAAATTTTAGCATCGATTTCATTTGCCCATCTAATTGTCCGTTCTTTTGTTAGAAGTATGAGATGTGACCTAACACCTCCTTACTTGTATATGCTGCAGGTCAGCCATCGTGGTGGGCACAATTAACAGCTGCACCAGTCTAGTAACAGGCTTGGCAATCTTCTCTATTCTGGGCTTCATGGCTCATAAACTGGGCCAGGATGTCTTTGATTTTATTGCCTCAGGTAATGTATGATCATTAGCTAGCCTACGTTACCCTATTTCTTCCAGTTTTTCGAACAGCATGCATTTTTAGACTTAGAAGCAGAAAAAATCCATCTTAATGTCAACTGAGGCTAAATATGCAAAAAAAATACATGGATATGTTATTTATCCCCGAACTGCAAAGATAGTCAAAGAAATTTGCAGAAAGTTAGCACAATTTCTCTCCACAGTAGCCTGAAGTTAAGTTTTTCCATCAGAACAATAAGAAGAGATAGGGTAATCCCTCCAATAAATCAATCTCCCTATCAAAATTCAATCACCCCAAATTTTTGGCAAACTTCAATCTGTGGTTTTAATAAATTTGATCACCCTCTAAAATCAGTAAAATAACAAAGAATTAACTAATGGATTATATGCATGATTTTGAACTTCCTGTTTTAGCAAATTTGATCTTCCCCTAGATTTTATGGTGGAAAATTGTACTTCCTGTGATTGAATTATTAGCCTGATTACCTCAGTCATGTTATTGTTTCTATATCATCTCTTCAAGTTCTTCATTCCAAACTCTCGAAACGTTGGCTTTTCAGCTCCCTCTATCTTGCAAATACAGCATCGTTCGACTCCATATCCAAATATATTTTTTGCCAAATAGTCAGTATTCACAGAGCTAGACCTGTCTGTACTGGTACCAGGTCATGCAGATAGACCTAATCTATTCTAGATGTTTTCACTGATATTTCAGAGAAATTTTCTTTTGTACAACATTAAAATTTCACACATTACCGGTATATAATTCAAAAGTGTAATGTTATGGAAAATCTGTTGAGAATTGACAATAATCAACCCACAAATCACCCATGTAAGCTTTCTTTTCATGATTTAGTGAGAATGGAAGAATTTTCTTGAAACTTTGAAATAAAATTATTATAATTGAGATAATGAACAATGTGAAATTTCAATGTTGTATGAAAAATTTACTACAAAATTTCGACGAAAATGTCGAATTGATTATATGGTACCGATACAGACAAAGGTTCCCATGCTGAAGTGGCAGACTTACAAATGCAACATCCCACAATGTTCCTTCTGTTTTAGCTTCACTGAGCACTTTTCGTAATTGCCTAACTTTCCAAAATGTGATCCAGATATTTCTTTTCACATGTACATACTAGCACAATGTTTGTTTCTTTCCAGTTTTGTGCACATGCATGTAAAATGACGAAAATTCTGTTCTTTGGTCTTAACCAATAACTAATGGGAACGCCTTGTGATATTATACTGAGGTTACATTCCTTTATGTTGGCCGTCTTGGAATAATTTATTCACATCATGACTGCTTTTTACTGCCTATATGAATTTGGTTTGCAAATCACTGATTAATTAACTCCAAGGCTGCAAATTGGTATCAATTCAGATTTTTACGTCATTGTCAATGTGAAAAAAGCAAGCCAGATTTGCAACCTTGACCCCATGTCATGTGGACAGTGCTATCGATTTTTCATCTCCCACAACTAAAGATTGTGATCAAGGGACATAATTCATTCACATATTTTTGCCCAAACAGGTCCTGGTCTGGCATTTCTGGCCTACCCCTCTGCCTTGTCTGAACTGCCTGGTGCTCCATTCTGGTCCTGTATCTTCTTCATCATGTTGTTTACGGTCGGCCTGGACACTCAGGTCAGCTAGCACATTTATTTATCCTTGCTCTGTACCGGCCCTTGATTATAGTCAGGGATGTTGCTTTATGGTGAAACCTCATATAAGAAGACCCACATGGCGGGTCACCTAAAACCCGTGTTTGTGTTTCTGAATATGTATAACCCAGACAGGTTATCTTGAGAATAGTTTAGTAACAGGTCTTAGTCTGGCATTCCTGGCCTACCCTTTCATTTCATAGCGAACGATGTTGATTGGCTGAGAGCTAGAGGTTACACAAACCTGATATAAGGCCCACATGGGTCACCTAAAACCGTAAGTATTTTAATATGGCCCTGAATATGTGTAACCCATACAGGTTACATTGAGAATAGTTTAGTAACTGGTCTTAGTCTGGCATTCCTGGCCTACTCCTTCGTTTCATAGCGGATGATGTTGATTGGCCGAGAGCCATTTGAGGAAGTCCAGCCTGAGCGAGAACAAAAGAATGGCTGTGTAACTTTGCCTCCCTCCGCTGACTGACTGGAGGCAAGATTTGTATGCTTTAAAATTGCTGAATGTTAATTTTGGTGAATATATCTGTTTCTGTCCGCTGAAAAATTCTGAAACTTTTGTAGGTTTTATGAAATGAATATCATTGCCAAATACATAAAAAAAAAACAGTGGCCAGGAAAATTTAGTTTCGTATTTACAGAGATTTTTCCGTATTTCTCAATGTTAACTTAATGGGAGCCTGCCCCCAGTGCAGATGAGGGAACAGCTGCCTTTAAAGATGTTTCTGTCCTGTTCCGAAATACAATATTAATGTGGGCAGATAGTCTGTTTAACAAGTGTTCTACTTGATTTTAGTTCTGCATGATGGAAGGATTTTTCACATCAATCATTGACGAGTTCCCAGCAGTATTACAGAAACGTCGAGAAGTTTTCATCGCCATCACTTGTATGTTATCTTACCTCATTGGACTGAGCATGGTAACACAGGTACTATATCTATACACTCATCTGATTGGTTCATTGAGATACATGTAGGTGTTAGACATGACTTAATTGGTCAAAAAAAACATGTATGCATAATATCATTTTCAACTACTGCCAGGTCTGCCAAATGGTATTTATGCCTCTGCCTACAAAGTAGGCTGAGAGGCATTGCATGTTTACTGTCTGTCCATCTGTCTGTCTGCCTGTCATACCTAAATTGTATAATCAACTAGCGATAAGAGTTTTGACTGATGTTTCTGAAATTTTGAAGGCTTACTATTTAAAATAAGCTATTTGTGAGATAAAATATATATTTTTGTCAGATTTATGACGTCTTGGCAGGGATTCATACAAGTCAAAAAAATTTCCACCGAAAACTCAATATTTCTCAAAATTGAGTTTTCACAATGGTGAAATTGAGTTTTCAAATTTTTTTACTGCCGATTCAAAGATTGCGATTGAGTTTTCAAAAAAAAATTCCACAGATTCACCCATTGGTATTGGGTTCTCAAATATTTCAACCACCACCATGATGGTGTTGATAACACCTGATATTGATGGTTCAGCAGAAGTTGATAATGGCACTTTCCCAAATAGATTCACACTACTTCAATATTTCAGTTCAACAACTTTAATTAAGGCATTAGCTATCTGTCTAAGCCCATTTACTTACGTGGTTCATCATAAAACATTCACAGAAACAAGAGCTTTTGGTCTGAACCAATTCATATCGAAAAACATGTAATGTACATTGAAACTAATCACGGAAATGAACGTCCAACTTCTGATCATTTAGACAAAAATATTATTTATCCCATCAGTAGGAGATATAACTCTTAAAATCATGCTTAGCAAGTCTGAAAGATTTCAAGAGAATCATGTCAAAACTCTAGGCTGATTCTACAATGTTTTTAATTTATTAGTACATGGCGAGGAATTGGAGAAATGGTGGAAGTCTGAATCCCAATAACTTTGTCAAAAATCTGAATTGTCTAAAAAAATTACAGGTGCACATGAGGCATGCATGTGGAGTTTCAAAATCATCCTGTAGAAAGTGTGGAGTTAAATGTCAGTGATACACTGAAATTATGTCAACTCTTACTGATTACACAACCACGATTTGGATTTGACATACAAACAGACAGAAGGGCAGACAGAGTAAAACAAATAATGCTTGGCAAAGAAATGGCAAAGTCTGATTCCAAATAACTTTGACAATAGAATTGTCTCATAAAAATAACATGAGCATGCCTGTGAAGTTTCAAAATCATCCTGTATAAATTGTGGAGTTGGCTAATTACAAAAGAATGCCAGTGAATGACGGGAAATGGCAAGGCATTTCAACACTTATTGATTACATAACCACGGTGTGACCTACTAACGGACAGACCGTACTAGAACATGTGTGTTAACTCAATTACAACAACAACAACTGCGTGTTGATAAGTTCTGAAACTCACTGGCAACTGTTTATCAGCGATCTATCAATAAACATCTGACACATGTTTCGTGGTTCCGCTCATCCCTCTTGTCAAACTTTAGCACGTCTGTGATAGTCGGGAACCCTCGGTAGTATGAATGCAGGCTGCCACACAAACGTTTAAGGGTTCTGGAAATAATGTATGCAAGCAACTGTATCTGCCGCTATGCGGTGCTGTGATCAGCATAGGGAAAAATTCACTCCTTGTGACCATCCAGCGGAAATGCACAAAGGCTATAGTAAGATAGAAGCATTTTGGGCCGCTAATTCACGTAGCTGGCAGAGTTTTTTCCACATCACAGACACTCCAACTCTCGAAGGCGTTAACAACAACAACACCATCACACACATCCTCGTGAGCCAGTGTATCAATCGATAGGTTACGATCGATACACTGTCTTGGTTAGTTACCGATAGCAGTTCTGGATATAAATAGCTCGAGGGATTTCCACCAAACCGAACCAATCAGTAAGCGCGCTGAAGCAGCTCATCAGGCCAATCCACAGCGAGGTTTGAGTTTTGACTGGGTTGCATTTCATTGCCGGCCAGACTACCTTTGTAGTTAGGGAGGGTGTCATAATTCAGAACGCCGAACTCGTTCGCACCGATACGTGAAGCCGTTCCAGAGGTAACGACAAAAGCGGGAACACACGTTCAAGTGTACACGAGGAAGCGTTTCTACCGTAACGCCCGTTCGTTACTATGTGAACACCCGTTCCATAGAGTATTATGAGAACGACTGTTCTGAATGCAAGAATTAGTTCCCGAAGCCGTTCCCGAATGATTAAAGCTTTTATGTACACATGGTTCAAGTAATCGTCGAAAGGCCCGAGTTGGCCTTCGTTTCGTACGTTTAAATGTACAACCGTGTGCATGGGAATCGGCAAACGACTGCGACAGATGTCAAGACATATTACAGGCGCATTCGTTCTGTTATAAATTACGGCTCTTTCGCAAATGACTTCTATGAACATGATGGAAAGTTGGTCAAAAACATGCGAGTCAAGGCAATTGAGAAAAGCTGCGACTACAACTTTTATCCGTGATAACTGTGCGGGTCCAAACATGGTTGCGATCTCGGAATGATACAATTTTTCTTCAAGCAAAACTCTAAATTAAATTTTGGAAGAAATCTTTCGCGAAGTCTGCACGACAAAATGCTTTCTCCCAGGTCCGCGTTACTGTCCAAGCAACAATTACATGAGGGCTCTCCGGTTTCAATTTAACATTTCGGTTTTCTCTTGAAAAAAGGGGGGATATTATGGATTTCTCCCACGCTAGATCTGTATTTTATTTGCATCCCGCAATATGATATGTCACGTAGGTGACTGTAAAACTGTCGATAAGATTACGATGTAAAGAAAAATTTAGCCTATCATTCAATATTGTTGAATAATTTCCAGAATATATATATTTATCTGTGCTGTCGGTAAAAGTTATCTCGCACACGTCCCATTGGACAAATTTCCAGTATTATGTATATATTTAGGAATAAAGCCGAACTAATATCATGCCTATTTTTTTCTATTTCAGACACTACTGAGAGAGATGTTGGCGATGTCATGTTTCTTGTTTTAAAAATTGAACTTTGTTGTTGTTTGAGTTGAAATATTTGAACACATATTTTTTGGTGTGGGAGTTAAAACTCCAAATTACAATTTTAGTATTTCCTAAATTATGTTACTGCATGGCATAGCGATAGCGAATTTTACCCGTTTATATTTCCGGCAATTCTTTTACTAACTGCATGCATTCGTTTAACTGTACCACCTACGGATTGAGGTAAGTAATAAAAGTATATCATTCATGGTGGTCAGCGACAGATGATAGATTGGAATCTTCCCCATTCCCGGTACCTATATGAAGACAGCCATGGATGTTGAAAGTTTGTAAATTCGGAACACCTAGATTGGGCAAATTAGAATGATAATCTACAGCATTTGAGAATAATGTCCTTTGCAGCAAGATGGTACTCAAAATTGTAGTTCAAGGCTCTTTAATATGCACATTGAAATGGCAAATAATCGTGATTAGCCCCATCAAGAGACCAATCATATTCAATGATCGGCAGTAAATTAATTGTAATTACAATCTGGATTTCTGTCCACGGAGCCGGGACTCCGAAAGTCTATGGAGATTGGCCTCCGTCAGCCCACAGAGCTTTGGCTCCATCAAGTGTATACGTGACTCCAGCCCCACGACCTTGATCCCGAAAACTCATGGAATACTGCTTAATTTACTTCGACAGCCAACTGAGAACAAAGAAAAATAAATGACCTGCTCTTTCATTGATGAGCAATATCGTCAGTGGCGCTATTGTCGATAATTACGCTCGTAGGGGTCTTACTCAGGTTCTTATTTTTCTGTACACTTATCATAGTTTTTATTTACGAGGAGAGAATTGTATTAAAGCCCAGAATTTTTATATGTATGCAGCCCAGATATGTGATCAGAGCAATCAACGATCTTTTCCATAACGTGGAATGTTGGGCAGGTCTTCCATTGTCAGAAATAAATAGAAAACAAGATACGTTTGGTAGAAGAGAATATAAGAACCATTGACCACATTTAATTTAAGCCAGTCACGTTTAGGAAAACTTGCAGCGGACTGAGAAATGGGTATGACTGGCGGAGCTATACGGCTTCACCGAATTCCATGCTGTCGGCTCCGTAGATGTTATCAGGGATTCGATAATAAATTTGAATTCTTCTTAAAACCAGAGTTTCCTTGAAAGTGTCTGTCAAAATGCCTCCTGGATAATTTTCTCCTGACTTAACGAATACTGGAAGTGTTTGGAGATCCGTGGAATGCTACAGTTGATCGGGAAATGTTCAAGTGGAAAAGTGATGTTTCAGTGTACACAAATTAAATTCTTTCTCTTTTAATTCGCAGCATATGCCGCTTAAACTGTGATTGTATCAGAGTTGGAAAAAGCAGAATGGAAAGACATAAGGTTGAAAAAAGAAAGAGCTAATTTTAATGAACACTAAAGTATACCGATATGTGAAAAGATCACAATACAGAAAAGTGATCGTGAAATATTGGACGCGAAATATCACCCTTCTCATGTCGTCATTCTCATGTACCTCCTTCTTTCAGATATATCCTCTGATTGCATTGAGTAAAATTTGCAGCAGTTTTTGTGCACATGGCTCTAGGTCTTACGCAGTTACGTACCGAAGTAACGAGCGTACTGGAAGGTACATCGTACCGTTTGGACTGACGAAGAGAAGGAACAGTGAACCATTCGGACTGCAACGCGAATTTCGGAACGTTACGTTCGGAATTATGACACCCTCCCTTAGGCTGAAATCGACATCGGGTGTCAAAGCGAAAACCGCAGGCTTCAGATACTGACGCGCTAATTCAGAACAATCGCTGGGGATGAAATGTACGAGATTGTGTAATAGATGCAACGACTCGAGAACTCATCTGAATCACCAAAAAGGTCCAGGTAATCCTTCTGCGAGGATTCTGCGAGGATTTAGGAATTACCTGGACTTGTGCAGATGCACCACACGTGGTGGCACACTCGCGGCGCCCGTGAAATGTAAATTTATTATCATTTTCGTGGTAAGATCGTCATTTGATTGAGTTTATTTTGTAATTTGAAGCTGTCAAATTAACTAGCGAATTGAGTTTTCCACGAAAAATTGAGTATTTGTCCAGTAAAACGAAAGCAATTGAGTTTCTTACCATACGAATTGAGTTTACAATGTTTTTTTTGACCACCGAATACCGGTGGAAAAAGCGACTTGTATGAATCCCTGCTTGGACTTTGCCATATTCACCATAAATTTCAATGTACCATCGCCACTTGTCTGGGTATTCCTGCTATATTGCAGGATTATTACCTGTTGCTATTTTTGTTTGTCTGTCTGTACATCCATCTTCCTTGTGGAAACGATATATTGAGATGGATTATAGCTTGGCATTTAAAAAGCCTACATATGCAGCTGGTGAAGGGCCAGAAGCATGAAAATGACTGACCTTGATCTATTTTATCAAGGTCAAATTCTAGTATTTGTTCATCGTTAACTAGTCCCACAATTAAACTGAGACCATTGAAACTTTCTAAACATAATTTGAAGATTGACCCCTGCTATTTATGTTAAAATTTTTCCTTCCGCAGGGGGTATATATGTTTTAATGGAACATCCCTAACTCAGATATGGCTCATTAAACATGTACCTTGATTTTTGTTTCCCCTTTTCACAGGGTGGAATCTACGTGTTCCAGCTCTTTGACTGGTACTCTGGCTCCAGAATCTGCCTTCTATTCGTGGTCTTCTTCGAAGCTGTGGCCATTGCCTGGTTCTATGGTAAGTTTAACAAAAACCTTCACATTTACAAAAGACACTGACTGTAGCTGATGCGGTAAATTAGGCCTGGGCTTGGATAGATCTAATATGGATGTATTGTATCATGTAGTAGCATGCTACAGCTGTACCATGTAACTTTCAAAGCGGAACATGCTAATTCTTATAATTTCAGAACCCTAAAATGTGTTCTATCGTGCACCTTTCAGAAATGAGAACATTCTATATAGCGCACCTTTCAATACAATGCTAGACCCTGTCCCTTTCAGAAACCAAATATGCTGTATTGTATACATTTTAGAATCCGAAAATGCTATATCATGCACCTTTCTGAACCAAAATGTGCAATATAACATGTACATTTCAGATCTAGAATAAAATTATCCTCTTCCATGAACCTCTCGGATCAATATTCTGTAACCAGTAATATGCTGCTGCTGCTTTATCATCTCCTATCTCAGAACCAAAATTTGTTATATGAATGTCATGTACTGGTACCTTTCAGAACTGGTGTAAAAGGGAATACGACCCTACCTGTGGGGTTCCCGGGTGTAAAAAGGAATAGGACTCTACTCGTGGAGTTCCTGGGTGTGAAAAGGAATAGGACCCTACCCGTAGGGTTCCTGGGTGTAAAGAGGAATAGGACCCTACCCGTGGGGTTCCTGGGTGTGAAAAGGAATAGGACCCAAATGTCATGATACGACTGAAATATAGTTGAAAGCAATATTAAATCATATTCCTTTAGAACTAGAACATGGCATTGAGTACACTTTAGAACCAGAACATGGTACAGGATATATCTACCCTTCAGAATATGGTAGATGTACTTCACAAAGCCAGACCATGCTATATTGTGTACCTCACACAGCCGGGTTACTGGCAATACTTGCAATATGATGCAGTGCTGGTGATGTCTTGCCAGGCTGTCAGTGTGAGATGCTGCTGATGCCCTGCATTGCTGGCAATGTCCCGAGATGCTGGCAATGCCCTGTGAGCCTGGCAATGTCCCGAGAGCCTGGCAGTGAGATGGTGGCAGTGTCATGTGAGCTTGGCAATGTCCCGAGAGCCTGGCAAAGTCCTGAGATAGTGGCAGTGTCATGTGAGCCTGGCAATGTCTTGAGATGCTGACATTGTCAGGGATTCCGCTAGGATCTATTTGGGTCCGTTGACCCATCAACCCATCAACTGAATAAATAAAAATTCCCCTTTTGGTCTGCTTGTTAAGAAATAAAATGGTAGCTAAAAGTCTAAAATGTTACTTTATATCCCTCCAAGTCTTCCCTTCGTGAATATCAATGAAAACACATGTGAAAATGCGAAGATTGTATGCACATTTGAAAAGACGGCAATTGGCGGAATTAAGACAATGTCCTGATGGTTCTCTAAAGCACGTGGAAAATTTCCCGCTTCCCCATCCAGCCAGGTTCCTTGTGTATAGTGCTCTCCCAGCGCAGGCCACGGAACTGAAAGTAGAAGCTCTGGAAGGTGTTAACAACTGTCATCATTCGGGTATATTATTAGATCATCTGAGGGCATACTTTTGTTTGCCATGATGTTTTTCAGCTCTCACTATCAAAATCTGTTCATGTGCTCTCCACCACATCCGCGTATCGGCTCGGTTAGCGACCGTCTCGGAAGATTTCTTCTTCCAAGTTCAAATTATCGCGGTAATACATACATAGCAAAGAGTGTAATAGACTTTAAACAGACGTTCCTGCTGTTAATCTTTATAATAAAATCCATCTCTAGACGCTCTCTATCAAATTATCAATTATCAAAAATCTTCTGTGGCGGACAGGGGGGAAACCCCCCTCTCGGACTCCCCCTCCTTCGGTCGCTACCCTCCCTCAAACTTGGTTTTTTTTCCTGGTGGAATCCCTGAATGTCGTGTGAGCCTGGCAATGTTCTGAGATGCTGGCAATGTCATATGAGCTTGGCAATGTCCCGAGATGCTGGCAATGTCGTGTGAGCCTGGCAATGTACCAACATGCTGGCAATGTCATGTGAGCCTGGCAATGTCCCGAGATGCTGGCAATGTCGTGTGAGCCTGGCAATGTACCAACATGCTGGCAATGTCATGTGAGCCTGGCAATGTTCTGAGATGCTGGCAATGTCGTGTGAGCCTGGCAATGTACCAACATGCTGGCAATGTCATGTGAGCCTGGCAATGTCCTGAGATGCTGGCAATGTGTTGTGAGCCTCGCAATGTCCCAAGATGCTGGCAATGTCATGTGAGCCTGGCAATGTCTCGAGATGCTGGCAATGTCTTGTGAGCCTCGCAATGTACCAACATGCTGGCAATGTCATGTGAGCCTGGCAATGTCTCGAGATGCTGGCAATGTCTTGTGAGCCTCGCAATGTCCCAAGATGGTGGCAATGTCCCAAGATGCTGTCAATGTCCCAAGATGCTGGCAATGTCGTGTCAGCCTGGCAATGTCGTGTCAGCCTGGCAGTGTCCTGAGATGCTGGCAATGTCATATGAGCCTGGCAATGTCCTGAGATGCTGGCAATGTCATGTGAGCCTGGCAATGTTCTGAGATGCTGGCAATGTCATGTGAGCCTGGCAATGTCCCGAGATGCTGGCAATGTTCTGAGATACTGGCAATGTAATGTGTGCCTGATAATGCCCCGAGAAGATGGCAAAGTCATGTAAGCCTGGCAATGTCCCGTGATGCTGGCAATATCCCGAGATGCTGGCATTTTTCATTGTTTTGAACCTCCATAACTTGAACTCATCCGGAACCCTTTATAAATGAATCAACCTAATATTCCTGCCCATAGGACATTCGGTTTAGACAGGTTTCACTGGAGTTTAACTTGCCAACATTCTGAATATGCATATTACTATATACAGGGGACGAAGAAATTGAGCCTGAACTAAATTTTTGTGTTAATGATATTACTAAGTGAATCTAATCAATTTCAGATGCTGAACGACTCTATAAGAATGTGAGTGAGATGGTGGGGTTTCGACCCAATCTAATTTTCAAATACTGCTGGATATTCACTGTTCCTGCCATTTGCTGTGTGAGTATGGAGGCGGGGGGGAGAAACCTATGCCAACCACCTCCTTTGTAACCACAAAGAGCTTTGTTTTAAAGTGGGCTAAAAATTTGCCTTAGCTGCTCCTAAAATTCTCGAATTTGCTGTTTCATTTTATGCCTCCAAAAATACCGATACTGAAATTTACACAGGTTGACAAACCAGCATGAACTTACATATATATATTCCCATTTTACGGCACAGTGAAGTCGGTTGCACGAAGTTGCATATTTTAGGTATATGCACCATGACTGTCTTTTTATACGCCCGCCAAAAGGCGGACGTATTATGTGATGGCGGTTTCCGTCCGTCTGTCTGCCTGTCCGGGGCGTCTGTCCGTCCCTCGTGTCCGGTCTATATCTAGGACAGTTTTCTATCCACAGTTCCAATTTTTTGTGAGTGGTGGAGATGATGTGTCGCGTACCAAAATTGAGGACGAGGTCAGTGTGACCGAAAAATCAGGAAATCATTAAAAAATTTCCAATTTTTTGGTGAGTGGATTTAGTAGGGGTAAATGAAGTGTTACATACAAAAAAATTAAGTCAAGGTCAAAGGTCACTGTGACCCCAAAATCAGGAAATATTAAAAATAACATTTTTTTTGTGTGTCAGGGGTACATTAGCGGAACACGATGTGTCACCTACCAAAAGGTAGGTCAAGGTCATAGGTCAAGGTCACTGTGACCCCAAAATTGTGAATTTTTTTTAGTCCATTGAGAAATTATGGGGAGTAGTTTTGTCATGTACCAAAATTTAGATCCAGGTCAATAGTCAAGGTCACCGTGACCCTAGAATCAAGGTGAAAGGTCTGTGTGACCGAAAAATCAGGAAATCATTAAAAATTGCTACTTTTTTGTGAGTGGATTCAATAGGGGGAAATAAAGTGCTGCATACCAAAAATTAGGTCAAGGTCAAAGGTCAAGGTGACGGGTCACTGACCCCAAAATTGTGAAATTGTTAAAAGTTATTATTTTTTGTATCCATTGAGGAATTACAGGGAGATGGTTTGTCCAGAATTTAGGTCAAGGTCAGAAATCTTGTCAGTGGATACATTAGGAGGACATGATGTGTTACGTACCAAAATGTAGGTCCAGGCCGAATGTCAAGGACACGGTGACCCCCAAAATCATGAATTTCATAAAAATCATGATTTTTTGTGTCGATTGATACAATGATCATGTAATGCGATGTTGAGTTCTGTCCATTCATCCATTAAAATTTGTTGTCCATGCGATATCTCTAGTTTCAAGGTGTGGATTGGTACCAAACTTTGAGTATACCTTACTCACAGGGCAAAGAGGAGCCATACATTTTGAGATCAATTTGTCAAAGGTCAAGGTCACACTCCCCCAAAACTGAATCAAGTTTTGCTGACTTTCCCCTTCATGTATATGGCATTTGTTCTGTGGAGTTCTCTCTCATGTTTGAAACCGCTACATTAAGTTAAACTGTTGTGAAATAAAAAACATACATTTACTAATTTAATGGAGAGAGGGGTCCTTTATGAACTTCATACCTGTTTATTAACTCAAGAACAAAGGTTTACTTCATCACTTTCCTCTTCCTTCATGAAAAATTCTCTCGCCCATAAGGAATCCATTTGCAGGAAAACTACTATTTTCTTGTTGATTTCAGTGTGGGATATGTGAGCTCTCGGCTCTTGTTTTGAGGTCAGCTAGTTACCAAGAGTTAAACCCATTTTAATTTATCATTCAACATGTGATATATGTTACATTCTCAGAAGCACAAAATCATAGACTGCTGGATTGCTATCTACCAATTGGAATCAAGGCTAATAAACAACCTTGCAATTTGAACCAGTGTAATTCCAGATATACAGGTGTATATTGAAGCCCCTTGGGCTCTTGTAGAAGGATGTGATTCCTTTGAAAGTTGTGCACTTGTTTGGAATGTTTATTCCAACTATTTGCCAATAAATCCTACATATTGAATGACGTTTCAAGCTTAATCCAGTAGAACTTGCTTGCCAAGTTATAAGTATTCATTTCTGGCAAAAGTTGTTCAAAACTTCATTGTTATTTCCATGTGCATTTTATGCCAAGAAATAGAATTTCTTGTGTATAGGATTCCCTTCAAATGTTGGCTTTGTTTACAAAACTTTGAGCTAGGTGTGTCATTGGGGAATGGTGTCCCATACATTTATATCTGTGAAATCTGTTCCAGCTAGCTTAGAACTGCTGCATGTACATTTGGATAACCACAAGCATATTCATCTCCTGATAGAAACCCCCCCCCCCCCCCCACCCTTTCCCGGGTAAAACATGAGCATAAATCATTAATCTGTGTCGCATCGTTCTGAAGTTTATCATTTATATACATTTATCACATAACTTTGTTGGTATTCAGTGACATATACTAAAGCCATGACGTAAATATCGTATGTAACTGGTAACATAACACTTTCAAACACGTTGATTGGAATAACATGGAAAAACAACATCCGACAATAACAACAAACTCGGCACCAATCAACCAAACATAGAAAACTGAACATACAGCAATCATAACATGGAAACACAACATCCAACAATAACATCAAACTCAGCAGTCATAGACTAAAAACATTATACAGATATCAGACCGGTTTACATATCTGCAAAATACTAATCAGTAAAAACTGAGGTTAACATTTGTGTTTGGGAGAAAGTCGTTAAATTAATGTCCATCAAGACGCATATTTCTCACTTTGAACGATTTTGTAATAAACAGTGGCAAATTTTTAATAACAGTCACCGAGTCAGAAGAGATTAAACATTTCAATTCTAGATATATCTGATTTATCTTCCCTCTAGGCATTTAATTTTAGATAAAACAATTTTCTCTTCATATCACAATTTTCGTCAATAACAACAAACTCAGCACCAATAACCCAAACATAGAAACCTGAACCTACAGCAATCATAACATGGAAACTCAACATCCAACAATAACAACAAACTCAGCACTGATAACCCAAACATAGAAAACTGAACATACAGAAATCATAACATGGAAACACAACATCCAACAATAACATCAAACTCAGCACAGATAAACCAAACATAGAAAACTGAACATACAGCAATCATAACATGGAAACACAACATCCAACAATAACATCAAACTCAGCACCGATAACCCAAACATAGAAAACTGAACATACAGAAATCATAACATGGAAACACAACATCCAACAATAACATCAAACTCAGCACTGATAACGCAAACATAGAAAACTGAACATACAGAAATCATAACATGGAAACACAACATCCAACAATAACATCAAACTCGGCACCGATAACCCAAACATAGAAAACTGAACATACAGAAATCATAACATGGAAACACAACATCCAACAATAACATCAAACTCAGCAACGAGAACCCAAACATAGAAAACTGAACATATGGCAGTCATAACATGGAAACGCAACATCCAACAATAACATCAAACTCAGCAACGAGAACCCAAAGATAGAAAACTGAACATACAGCAATCATAACATGGAAACACAACATCCAACAATAACAACAAACTCAGCACCGATAACCCAAACATAGAAAACTGAACATACAGCAATCATAACATGAAAACCCAACATCCAACAATAACAACAAACTCTGCACCGATGACCCAAACATAGAAAACTGAACATACAGCAATCATAACACGGAAACACAACATCCAACAATAACATCAAACTCAGCACCGATAACCCAAACATAGAAAACTGAACAAAAGAAATCATTACATGGAAACACAACATCCAACAATAAACTCAGCACCGATAACCCAAACATAGAAAGCTGAACAAACAGAAATCATAACATGGAAACACAACATCCAACAATAACATCAAACTCAGCACCGATAACCCAAACATAGAAAACTGAACATACAGCAATCATAACATGGAAACACAACATCCAACAATAACAACAAACTCAGCACTGATAACCCAAACATAGAAAACTGAACAAAGCAGAAATCATAACATGGAAACACAACATCCAACAATAACAACAAACTCAGCACCGATAACCCAAACATAGAAACCTGAACATACAGCAATCATAACATGGAAACACAACATCCAACAATAACAACAAACTCAGCACCGATAACCCAAACATAGAAAACTGAACATACAGCAATCATAACATGGAAACACAACATCCAACAATAACATCAAACTCAGCACCGATAATGCAAACATAGAAAACTGAACTTACAGAAATCATAACATGAAAAAAACATCCAACAATAACATCAAACTCAGCACCGATAACCCAAACATAGAAAACTGAACATACAGAAATCATAACATGGAAACACAACATCCAACAACAACAACAAACTCAGCACTGATAACCCAAACATAGAAAACTGAACATACAACAATCATAACATGGAAACACAACATCCAACAATAACAACAAACTCAGCACCGATGACCCAAACATAGAAAACTGAACATATAGCAATCATAACATGGAAACACAACATCCAACAATAACATCAAACTCAGCACCGATAATGCAAACATAGAAAACTGAACTTACAGAAATCATAACATGGAAACACAACATCCAACAATAACATCAAACTCAGCACTGATAATGCAAACATAGAAAACTGAACTTACAGAAATCATAACATGGAAACACAACATCCAACAATAACATCAAACTCAGCACCGATAATGCAAACATAGAAAACTGAATTTACAGAAATCATAACATGGAAACACAACATCCAACAATAACATCAAACTCAGCACTGATAATGCAAACATAGAAAACTGAACATACAGCAATCATAACATGGAAACACAACATCCAACAATAACATCAAACTCAGCACCAATAACCCAAACATAGAAAACTGAACATACAGCAATCATAACATGGAAACACAACATCCAACAATAACAACTAACTCAGCACCGATAACCCAAACATAGAAAACTGAACATACAGAAATCATAACATGGAAACACAACATCCAACAATAACATCAAACTCGGCACCGATAACCCAAACATAGAAAACTGAACATACAGAAATCATAACATGGAAACACAACATCCAACAATAACAACTAACTCAGCACCGATAACCCAAACATAGAAAACTGAACATACAGAAATCATAACATGGAAACACAACATCCAACAATAACATCAAACTCGGCACCGATAACCCAAACATAGAAAACTGAACATACAGAAATCATAACATGGAAACACAACATCCAACAATAACAACAAACTCTGCACCGATGACCCAAACATAGAAAACTGAACAAAGCAGAAATCATAACATGGAAACACAACATCCAACAATAACAACAAACTCAGCACCGATAACCCAAACATAGAAACCTGAACATACAGCAATCATAACATGGAAACACAACATCCAACAATAACAACAAACTCAGCACCGATAACCCAAACATAGAAAACTGAACATACAGCAATCATAACATGGAAACACAACATCCAACAATAACATCAAACTCAGCACCGATAACCCAAACATAGAAAACTGAACATACAGAAATCATAACATGGAAACACAACATCCAACAATAACATCAAACTCAGCAACGAGAACCCAAAGATAGAAAACTGAACATACAGCAATCATAACATGAAAACACAACATCCAACAATAACAACAAACTCTGCACCGATGACCCAAACATAGAAAACTGAACATACAGCAATCATAACATGGAAACACAACATCCAACAATAACATCAAACTCAGCACCGATAACCCAACCATAGAACACTGAACATACAGAAATCATAACATGGAAACACAACATCCAACAATAACATCAAACTCAGCACCGATAACCCAAACATAGAAAACTGAACATATGGCAGTCATAACATGGAAACACAACATCCAACAATAACATCAAACTCAGCAACGAGAACCCAAACATAGAAAACTGAACATATGGCAGTCATAACATGGAAACACAACATCCAACAATAACATCAAACTCAGCAACGAGAACCCAAAGATAGAAAACTGAACATACAGCAATCATAACATGGAAACACAACATCCAACAATAACAACAAACTCAGCACCGATAACCCAAACATAGAAAACTGAAC